>NMRB01000709.1:24755-82978 GCA_002633025.1 Notospermus geniculatus
CCCCCCCCCACACACATATAGGATGTGCCCCAACAATACATGTATGTATGGGCGGTTTAATAAAATGTTGTTGAGAACAAACAATCTACGAGACGAAACGAAGACAGCATGCACCACGAAAAGGACGTTGCGAGACGAAGACAACAGGTGGCGCTCGCGTCGCTGTTTTCTCATTGTTGAGAAGTGTTGTTTTTAGCCTGATTTTTTTTTGAAAAACCGAATTTCCGTTTACTACGTAGGCGTACAGTAAGATGATTAGATAGTAGGTCATCGGCATGAATAATATCGCAACACTGTCTACTTGAAAAACAACAGCTTTATCCACAGCGCGGTCCAATTCTAGCGAATTTCGGATCTCCCGAATGACTAGATTGACAAGATCAAAGAATTCTGCGATATTATTCATGCCGATGACCTACCACCTATTATCTTACTGTACGCCTACGTAGTAAACGGAAATTCGGTTTTTCAAAAAAAAATCGGGCTGAAAACAACACTTCACAAGAATAAGAAAACAGCAACGCGAGCGCCACCTGTTGTCTTCGTCTCGCAACGTCCTTTTCGTGGTGCATGCTGTCGTTTCGTCTCGTACATTGTTTGTGCTCAACAACATAAACATTTTCTCCATGTAAGACATGTTATGATGTATTAAAGATATATTCTTTATGCAAAACAATGTCTCCGTCTTACAGAAAAAGTGTCTTCTGCATGGTTGTTTGTTCTCGTTTCGTTGTCTTTGTTCTCGTTTCGACGTCTCTTTTTTGCACTTATAACCGCCCATATGTATGGATTAAGCGGCAAAATTCAGTTGGACTCTAGAGAGACCAAAACCCTTAACCCTGTGATAAACAATGCAGGGGGACATCAGGAAGACGGAGGCATTAGATTCTATCACAACTGTACCCATTTACGTCTCGGTGGATACATCTTGGTGGACTCAGTGTGGCAAGGGAGGCAAAGAGACTTGCTCATAATCTTACGCTGGCAGTGGGATTCCAATCAGGTACAACCTTAATCAAAAGTAAATGCACACCTGATAAACTTAAATATTTCCCAAAACCTTCAGTGGATTACCTTTTGCTTTCTATGGCAGATATTTAGGACCTTAAGACACATTTTGAGACAAAAATTACCTTGATTTTTGATAAAATGCATTTCTGGTAAAAGTTTGAAATTTCCGTAAAAAAGCGTGATTTTTTATCGGTCATTTCATAGGAACCAAATGAACGCCACTTTAAAGCCTGTTTGTTTCCCAGCAAATGCTTTTTTCAGGTTTAAAACATTCGGTGGTCAACAGAAGTTACAGAAAATTTTCCAAAATGAATTTCGTTCGGTTTTCCAGTCAAATCAGGGCTATTCCTTCCATCTCATTTAGATCTACCCAGCCTGCTGAATAATGTGAATAGGCCTATTCATGGCCTGTTCAACAATAGTTACTCCTGGTGATACTTTATCGAGTAATCCAAGGCCAGGCGGTCTTTTGTGTGAGATGAATGGCGGTGTCAACTTTGGTAATTCCTCCATTTCAATGAAGGCAGGAGAGCCAACGTAACCTCTTATGAAATTGACGCCATTTAGGCCATTCTTTTTTATTTGTTGTTTAGCGGATTTTTTTTTCAGTAAACTCAAGACAGGAGACAGGAAAAAAAAATAAAAATAAAAGTCCAATCTTTCTGATGGATTTATATTTTTCGTCTTAGCTAGCCTTTATCCAGTGAAACCAAGACAGGCGGAAATTAAAAAACTCAAATATCATGATTGCTGTCGATGTTGCCGATCTGCCCGCCCGACGAACGCGGCAAATGTTCGAAAATATCCCCCACAACAGCACTGGACGGGACCTCACCAAATGTTTTTAATAGAGTGCTCACACCTCGCTGAAGAATGATTTTGAAAAAAAACATTGAAAGGTTGAAAAACGGGACAGGCGGAAATAAAAACGATGTTTTTTTCCAATTTTATTTTTTTTCCAAATTGCCAAAATCTAACTACGGCGGGTCCGCTAAACAACAAATAAAAAAAGAATGGCCTTACTAACTTGGCCTACGATGAATGGGACTTATTATTTCGTGATCTTGGTCTTGGGACAATAAGGACAGGTCGGCTATAAAATAAGACTTGGACTGTTGACCGGAGTTTCGACTGAAACTTTGAGATAAATTCTTCATAATTACGATATGGAAGGTCCGATTGAAAATTTGAAAATTTCTTCGTCTATAGAAACAGGAAAGCTTTAAAATGGCATTGGTTTCAGTTTTAAAAAATATGCGATTGAAAATCACACTTTTTTATAGAAATTTAAAACTTTTGTCAAAAATACAACTCATTCAAGATCATGATATTTTTGTTCTCAAAATGTGTCTTGAGGCCCTAAATAATTGCCATAAAAAGCAATGGGTGATCAACTGAAGATGTTGGGAAATATTTAGGTTTATTAGCTGTGCATTTACTTTTGATTAAGGGTGTACATCATGAGACCCCTCCAGAGACCCAGCCGCTAAAACATGCGGCTTCTGGGCCTTTCAATAAGAAATCGATATGGGACCATAACCTGAATGGTTTTAAAATATATTTTTACGACAGCGACACCGAATCCATGACAGCCGAAAGTTCCTCACTTTTTTCCTACACGATATACCAAAGGAAAGCATAATCCTAATCCTAATCTAAGCCCTAATCCTACTAATCCGAACAATCACCCTGACCCTAACCCTTAATCCTTACACTTTCCCAACCATTAACCCACTACTGCAGTATTCCCTGCAATAAGTGGCCGCGGTGGGAAACCGAATTCACGCGAGATCATTGATTATACATGTTGGGTAGTCAATGGGGAGTTCAAAAGCCTCGGGTTGAATAGGCCTGATTTTCAGTTGGTGTCGTAATGGACATACCAGACGTGGGTAACAGAAAAGAGACCAGGTATTTTTTCATTTACAAGGAAAGAAAAATGAAATTACAGGCCATTCATGAAGGAACTAGGTCTAAAAGTCCGACAATAGCCATTGCCACCAGACCTCATGTTTCATTTATCTGTGGTTTCTACCTTACGTGTTCCAATGCAACCTGTGCAATCAATGATCTCTCGTGAGGTTTCCCGCCGCGGCCACTGATTGCAGGGAATACAGTATTTGTTTCGTTAAAGCTGACGTGAACGAACAAAAAGCCCCCATGCGACGAACAAGAGAATTACAAACGCCCTGCAAACACCTCAAACGAAGGCTCAGAACATGATAGACCCCACGAGGCCAGGAGGGCGCCACATTATTCGTCTTCCAGCTGTCGGGGTGTCAACATTCTCCAATGAACACCTGCGGAACACTTTTTTGGTAAGAATTTTTTTGACCCAGCTGGGAATCGAACTCGCGCCTGGTTATCTCTGTTCCACCGTCCTCCCCATTCGGCCACCGAACTTGTTAGAAGACTTCTCATGGTTTCTCTTATTTCCTAGTATTATTACGTAAGTCGAAGGCCTTCGTCTATGACAAACACAAATCATGTATCTGTCAGCTGGCTTGTTGGCCGAGTGGATCGAGTAGTGGATTCGACACCTGTCTAAATGACTACATGTTTTTTCTTTGAGTGGTGTGAGAAGTATCCCGAGATGTTGACAGCTCTGTCGCCTGGAGGCAAATAAGGTGGCGCCCTCCTGGCCTCGTGAGGTCTATCATGTTCTGAGCCTTCGTTTGAGGTGTTTGCAGGGCGTTTGCATTTCTCTTGCTCGTCGCAAGGGGCTTTTTGTTCGTTCACGTCAGCTTTAAATTCGTTTCGGAATGGATATATTATTGTGTAGGAATCTTAACGTGTAGGAAAAAAAATCGCTAGCCGGCCATTGGCACGACAGTTTAGGCAAAATAATTTTGTTACAGGATGCGTTGGTAGAGTTATATCATGCTTGGACAAAATGGCCACGACGTTATGTGGGAGAACTAGTTGCTGTAGGCCACCGTCTTTGTTTCAGTACAACACTATAATTATAAAATGCTGAAGCCATTTGACTGGTTTGATATCCCGTGCAGCCTTCATACTGGGCTGGCGGTAATCATTTACCGATATCGCGTCATGTACTTTATCACGAGATTTCGCGAAGTTGACAGCCGTCCATTCTTCTCCTTAAATGACTATAGAATTGTGGTAACAATACCGTTACTTCGCCAGACTGGTTGTCGTGGAGGCCACTTGTGCATTTACAAAGAAGGCCACAGAAATTATAGACTAACAAACCCGGGTTATTACTTTTTCCCCGGGACAGGAAATCGATTTTATTCGCTTCCGGTTGGTGAAATTAACAAGCAGTAATATCCCACGAAATTTATTGCGTTTGTTAGCGATGTCAGCGTGATTGATACAAAGTTCTGATCGCTTGGTAAACAGTGAGGAAAACTGTAGGGTATGATGAGGACTGAGAGGGGAAGTGGAGAGCCGCATGTGCCACAATATGGAACCAGTATAACCTTTCATCCCCACAGGTCGGCGCTGCGAGCGGTCGGAGATGTAAAAAACAAACCAGGCAACGCGATGATTCGCGCCATGACGCAGCGCAACAGGCACCATGTTTCTATCTGTTAATGATACATTATGGCGTGTAAATCCAACTGTTCGAAAGTTAGCTATCCATCAGTTCCATTCTCCTGTACAAAGCTCAGTTCTTGGGTCCAATGATAATGATAAAGTCAATTCCCAAAATTCATAACGCCCTTTCTACCACTACACCCACTTGCGGCTACACTTAAGAAAAGATTTTTGTGGTCAGGGGAGCTAACTCTACCCCACCAGGTATAAAGTGCTTTTGCAGCCTTCTTGTTAAATAAAAGGGCTTACTGGAAAATGCGGTACAGGCGGAACGGAATCACCCTCGTGCCTAATCTTGCTGTCCTATCCCAAATGCACTGTATTTGTGACCTGGAGTCGCAGATGGCTGGGAGCATTGATTATTCCGTCATACACGTGTATTCCAAATCATTTTTTTTTAAATTAGGCCTACATGTAGCCATTCATCGCGGACCAATCCCACAATAACCTTGGCTGGCCTATAGTTACACGTCCGATCGCCATTTAGCGTTAGGGCAGAAAACTTTCCCAGTTCTCTGTGCGTTTTGCAGTTTTTCCGGCGCCCGTGACTGCTATGAGTATTGTTTGTTGTGACGCAAGTCTGCGACTGGAAAAAAACTGCAAGTATTGATAGGCCCAGTGGGCTCAATGATCTACCGTGGTGATAAGCAAGCTACTCATGCTTGCCGATAATAATCGAAGTTCAGGCATAAGCCCGGATGCATGCATGAGGCCTTGCGCAGCATAGATCTAGATCGGCGTGCATGCCTGCTATGGGGCGCTATCGTAATGTTATGATGATCGTGCTTTATGCATGTCTCACACAAGGTTCTGCACAAGACAGGAGCTAGAAATGACCGCTGAGTCCGAGTTCCTTCGCTAAATAATTCCAACTCCGCGGGAGTAGGGCGGCAAAGACAATAACCAGTCTAGTCATCATTATTGCATAAATAATGGAGCGACTCCGCCTGTTCCGTTCAGTTCCGCTTTTCCAGTGACCCAAATAAAAGTCCTCCAACTCCCGGACTATAGTACCCCGATACACACATGTCTTTGCGCAAAGTCTTAGAGCGTCATTACGGCTGTGAGTGTAGCTGAAACTATGATAGATGGTGCCCAATCTCCAACGCAGAGGTCAGACAGTTTCACCTTACTGACACTGCCTTCAAACGTCAGTGCCCCGTACTTCTTTTTGCGTAGGAATGACGTCATTTAAGATGGCTGCCTCCTTGTTGCACGTGGTTATGTTCACACTCACAAAAAACATGTGATCAAATTCGACGAAGCTGATTGGTCCATCCATTTGGTTGCTTCTAAAATAGAAACTATTTCTGCCGGAACGACCGAACCGAAGCACAGCCATACGTGTAATCCGCCGCGAAAAAGTGCAACACAAAATAATGAACAAATGTTTAAAAATCATGGTGTGTTTGGTGTTTTGGTAAACTTCTAAACTTGACAGTACGATTATGATTTTATTAGGGTGAAAAACTAGCAGTAGATCAGTTTTTCGTCATTTTGCTCATTCCGAGCAGAAGTGATGAGGGCGTTTGAAGCCAGTGGTGCAAGTGGAGCAAACCGAAAACGCGGAACGCCGTACCACTGGGCTAGCGAGTTTGGATGGTGCCATCACCAACAGCGGAATTATTCAAGGCTCGCTCTCTGCTCTACCTGCCCATATTATATGGGCGGTTATATCCGCAAATAAAGGCGTTTCACATAAGCCACACCCAGCCGTTGGGACGATCTCGAGTCGTAGCTAAAAAGGCGTAAAGTGGCGCTGCAATTCTAGGGACGTCTGGAGTGGAAGCTAAGGAAGACGCAAGGTGGCGCTGCATTCGTCGGGATGATCTCGAGTCGTAGCTAAGAAAGATGTCAGGTGGCGCTGCACTCGTGGAGACGACCTCGAGTCCTGGCTAAGGAAGGCATTGCGCGGCGCTGTATCTTTCGTAACACTTCAGATCTTTCCGTCATTCGAGATCGTCACGGCGACTGCAGCGCCGCCTAACGACTTCCTATCTATGACTACAGTTCTTCTGGACGACTGCAGCGCCGCCTAACGTCTTTCTTAGATTCGACTCGAGATCGTCACAACGTCTTTATTTTATAACGTCTTGATTGCGAATGTAACTGCCTGCACTATTCATCCTTTCCTCGACGTCTTTCTGCTAGGTTGCGCGTTTCGCCCCGGCTTTGCCTCACAGGACGACGTCTGCAATGGCGGACATTGTTAAATTACGTCCTGGAAACCATGAATAGCCGAGTGCTACATGAGAGAACCATCTACCAGGAGTAGAGGTGCAATGTACCTGACCACCTTATATGACTGCCTATATCATTCTGAACATTTTCTTGGCTGACATTACCATAAACAGATTTGAAATTGACAAATTGTAGATTAATTTTGATGATTAACATCTATTTGATCACTGTCATTTGACGGTTAGACATGAATAGCGTTATAAACGTCAAGCAAAGATAACAGTCTATATTCGGGCTTGTCTCTCCATGGCATGATCCATATGGCACAGCCACGAACACGGCTGCGCAAAAATTCAGGCGCACTCTGCAATGAGTTGCTGCTGTGTCATTTCAAATACCGCTGCACCAACGTCTCAGTGGTATTTGTCTCTGCGCGACTATTGATCGTTTCCACGACGTGACATCGTTCTGTTGGGTTGTAGTAAACATAAAGTCGTTACCGAATTTCGCAAATTTTCGACCGCAAGGGGGGGTCTTCCTCGGGCACTTTCTAGTAAGAGATCGCATCTTAAAGTGTCTGAGGAAGATCCCGGTTGGGGTCGAAAATTTGGGAAATTCGTAGACGACTTTATGTTTGCTATCAGTTTATGTGTCGTTTTTTGTGCCCTATGTTTGATAAATGTTCTGTTGGGTTGCGGGTTTTACTGCCCGGCTTTGCTGTCATAGTACGACGTCAGCAACGGCGGACATTGTTGAAGTTACTCCTGGAAACCATATATAGAGGAATGCTAGCATGAGACCATCTACCCAGGACCGCAGGCGTCTCGTACCACCTGATCTGACTGTCTACGTCATTCTGAACATTTTCTTGGCTGATTACCATGAACAGATTTGAAATTGACGATTTGCACATTAATTCTGATGATAAACATCAATTTGATTGCTGTGTAACGAGACGTTTGCTTGCTTGACGTTCGCTATTCATAAGATTCGTATCAATTTATATTTGGCCTTGGCTGTCTATGGTATACGGTCCTTAAAGCGACCTGTATTGAATTCAGAAAGTCCTTACGTTTGGTGACGTTATTGTACTACATGATGTACATGTAACTAAGCTCTGTCTGAATACATTCTGTCTGAATACATTAGAGCTCTGCCAGCAGTGTTTTCAGTGTGTGCTAAAAGCTAGGCCTTGATTCGTTGAAAGCCGTGTCAGGCAACAAGCATTTTCGGGTACGGTACCTTCATGAGACCTCTATCTGCATTATGACACATCTATCTGCACTCTCCGAACACTTTGAAAATACCGTAAAATTTAATACAGAGAGGCTTAAACCTGCCACACAAGAAAGCAAAGTGCTGAGCAAAATTTCATTCTGTCATTTTAGTTAAATGTCGCAATTTGGTTCCAGTGTGCGGTGGGTTTACACCAGTTTTGCGCAAAAGGATGTGACCCTGGAACTGCCCTCCCAAATTTGGTGTCGTCTGTTTCATTTATGGCAAGACATATTCTCGTAGTTCGAGAATCTATCAACGAGATATATCTGTTCAGTTTTGCCCAGAAGGGTGCTGGGGCCATAGATTAAAAAAATGGACGGTACTGCGCGCATTGTGACAGTCGAAAATTGTCCGAGCGCCATTTAAAAGCGCCATTGTACGCATTAGGTTATCTAGCTCGGGGCGGCCGTTGTAACCTTTGACCTTTTGACAGCCTCGTTTCATAGTTTTACAGACTCGATCGTACGCCATCAATGTACACCCCGTATACCACAGCGCTAATTCATGGTGGCGAGGTTGATCATGATCTGTGTATCCGGCGTTTCAATGCATGATCGACAAGACTGTTCAAATCGATCTCTCTGAATGACCTAAAGAAAGAGAACGCACAAAAGTCGACACAACGGATGATAATAAATAGAAAGTCAACTTCCACAATTTCGCAAATTTTCGACCCCAACCGGGGTCTTCCTCAGGTACTTTTCAATTGGAGAAACCAGAAAAGACTGAGCTAAATCCCAAATGTAGATCTGAAGTATCCTGTACAAACAGGACATGTCAAAAGTTAAGGATGAATAAAGTCCAAGCCCCAAAATTTGGTTGCTAGACCTGACAAAAAACAGAGTGTACGTAGTTAGTGTAAAGCTTGATTAGGCTGAAAGAAAAGAGGTTTATAAATGATGGCAAGGGTAATTTATAGGCCTAATAAACAAACGTATGACAAGGAAATAACATATTAGAAATGTAAAAATGACGTGAGATGAAGAGAAGAGGCAAAGAGACTGTCACCCACACAATAAACAGAGTGTGGCGTCAGGATAAGATGAAAAGGTAAAAAGAAAGGCGAGGTGAACGGAAAATGCAAATCACTGGCCAAAAACATGGGAGGGGAAAGGGAAAGGGCAAGGGAAGACAAAGGCCTAAAAAGGTTAGGAGGACTCATTCCAACCTAAACCGAGGAGATAAGGCCTAAGTGGAGAGAAGAAATTTGAGAAGAAAACCTAATATAAAACTTAGCGTCCCTACCACTCAAGCTGAGAGAAGAAGGGAGCTATGGGGTTAACAGACGTCAGCATCTGGTATTGAGGACCGACGGGGTGATGGTTTTAAGGGTCTACATCCACCGCAACTCTGTTCTGAGGAGGGTTGTCTCATCTGGACATGTCTCCATTATGGTGAACATAAGGTCCTTGACAGAATGTCCTGGCAGCTTGAAGTGGGCATAGAGTATCGAGCAGTCACGATCATCCTCTTTCCCTTGCCTGATGTTGGACTTGTGGTTGTTCATCCTTCTACGGAAACACATGGTCTGTCCGACGTACTGGTTGATAGTAGTGCATCTGGTACAGGTGATGCAGTAGGCAGCATTTTTGCTGTCACAGTCCGTGGGGCCTCTGAGGCGAAGTTGATGGGACCTTCCCGTGGAGAAGCTAGTGATGTGAGACTGGGAGGGTAAGGAGATGCAAAGTTGACATTTCCGACCCTTCTTTGGTCCTTTCCCTGAGCATGGGTCACAGGTAGGCCTAGCATGTTGGATATACTGGGTGGGGACCTTGGCTCTTACTAGCACATCACGAAGCACATCACATCAGCATTCCTTCACTGAGGGGTTCAAATAAAGAATGGGTAAGAATCGGCGAGTGATAGCAGAGATGTCTGGCAGTCCGGGGTGATAGGTAAGGACTAACGGGATCTTGCGGGTTTTGGAGGACTGCTGGTTGTCTTGGACCCCACTTCCGATGGCATTCTGGTTGGCGTGGCGACAACCATCATCAGCTCTGTCTCTACTCCCATCCTGGGTATTGGTTTCCATCGTTGTGGGAGGGCGGGTGAGTAACAATCCTTGAGTCACGGAGTTTGACAGTCACATCTAAAAAAATCCGGGAGGATGGGGATGCATCCCAGGTGAACCTGATGGTGGGGTGGAACTCATTGAGCCTGTCAACAAAATCCTCCAGTTTTTCACGTCCATGGGTCCACGCGGAGAAAACATTATGTATGAATCTGAGCCAGTTGTAGGGTTTGAAGGGGCATGCAGCCAGGACCTGTGACTCGAGCATGTGCTTGGAAATGATAGCGTTCGAATGGGCCATTTTAGTTCCTATCGCAGTACCTGAGACCTGTAAGAAAAACCTTGAGTGGAATTCGAAGGCATTCTTTGATAATTTAGATCTGAATGACCTAGGTTACTAATTCGGCATTAAGACTGTTGCCACACATAAAAGAAAGAATTGAAGCATGCTACCTTACTTGATGTCCCGCTATAACAGCGCGTTGAAGTTGTGAAATCATGAAAAGGATGGCAGCCATTTTTGACACCCAAGGTTTCAACATATCAGTCTGGTCAAGGTGTCACCACTGGCTATGTATACGTTGCACAGGACACCAGCCTTATCTCGTTGGGTACTGAGGCATACTTCATGCATACAGTGGCACTTTAACAAACTACTGAACTACTGCGCTGAAATATGCAGCTAATATGTCACGCTTTAAGCGGATGATTTAATCGCAATAAAATTTCAATATAAAAAAGACGATTTCATGCTGTCGTAGTTATTAATAAGCTCCTGCCGGAAGGAACTTATTGCAAAAAGAAAATGAGAAACGTTTGAAAATAATTGGCTCATAAGAGGATAAAGAAAAGTGGCTCTGAGACAAACATTAATTTCAAGTTTTAACATTTAAATGGTCATCATCCACTGCCCACATCCTGAAAATATTAGAGTTGTTAAGGCTCGCTCTCTTTGCGAGGGCGTTGGCTGGGCGGAGTGCACTGGGTACACGTGCACCTCCCCGCAGCAGTGAGAATTCCGATGTAGAGCTTTCCAACAAAGATGGCAGCCCTACAAGCGTGCACCTCCCCGCAGCAGTGAGAATTCCGATGTAGAGCTTTCCAACAAAGATGGCAGCCCTACAAGCCTGCACCTCCCCGCAGCAGTGAGAATTCCGCTGTAGAGCTTTCCAACAAAGATGGCTGCCCTACGAGGCAACTAGCAACTTCCTAGATGTCAGCCCTACGAGGCAACTAGCAACTTCCTAGTCCTTTGCGTCCTGGGTTCTATAATGTCCCAGGTCCTTTGTGTCCCCTTTTCAATGCGTCCCTAAAGAGAGTTATTTGTATGCACGGTGATGGCGAGGTGAAACCGTCTGACCTCACCGTCGGAGATTGTACCAACATAAAATACCATTGTTCGAGACACACGTACAATGCATGCCCGATTACGGTACTGAAATCACTAGATCGCCACTGTACGTCACACATTTTTTTCACATCTTTAGTTGTTTCAACATGTTGGAATACAAATGATTTATTTTGCTTTGTGAATCAAAGCTGCGTGCCCAAAGGACAATATCTATGACCACAAATTCATAAGCGAGCGAAAAATATGTACAACTAAAATTCACCCAAACCACCAACTTTCTACATCCCATTAGCCCTTTTTACACGGTGCTGGTTCGAGGAAACCTACCTCCACCCTCCTCGGGCGGGTTCGGTTCAGGATGGATTGATCGCTTTTACACGGTGCGGGTTACCGAACCCGCCTCGAACTAGTTCGAGGTCGGTTCGTTTAAATGCGTGCCACCAGATGGCGGGGTATCGATCTCCTGTCGGTGGACAGGAAGGATGTGAACCAACAACATCAACAATGGCGGCAGTTGCAATTGCATCTGTATCTGTCATGTCTGTGTGCTTCTTCGCATTTGTTCATTTTATATTTAGGCCTAAATATGCAGCAAGGAGGCGAAAGAACAATCATAACGATGTTGATCTTTGGCAATTACACTCTTCCAGACGAAGCAAGCGGAGGATTGTAGGGCCTATATTATAAGAGGCGGCGGAGGGACCATGTGCGATTCGCAATGTCAATGATTCTGTCAGTTGCACTTCAGCAGTAGAGACGACCACTTCAATCCAAAGGTACCGTAGGCCTAGGTTAGGCCTATAGGCCTAATGCAATCATCAGATCATATCATCAGCTGATCATGTAGCCTAAGCCTGACTATCATCAGCAATACTAAGCCTAGGCCTATGCAATTCATCATGTTCATGTCCCATCCCTCGGCCTCGTCAGCTCTTAATCTTTCCTCAATACAACAAGCAGCAGCATGCATGCAGTGACAGAGTGAGAGAGAGATTGCCAGGCACCACAGCACAGAGAGATTGTGCCCAAGCCAAGGCAAAGTGTGTAATCCGGAAAGGAGGGCACAACAAACACTCACACTGCATGTACTGTGTACCGGTACAGTGAATGTACACCTTATAAATCTAGGCCTAGGCCTACACAGTGATAGGCCTACAGCATGTTTTCAAAACCTCCAAAACTCTCATGATTAACCCAAATTCATTAACATCCATGAATGATGTTGCACCCTGGTCCTCCTGGAATAGGCCTTGGGTTGGCCTACTGGTAGGTAGGCCCAAGCCCCAAGGCAAGGGCAACAACAAACAAACACACACTTGAAACTTAGGACTAGGCCTAACACTACACAGTGCAGTAGGCCTAGCCTAGCAGTAGCACATGTAGCATTTAGTACCGGTACTGATAAATGAACACCTCATCAGTATCAGTAGGCCTACCGGTACCGGTACCGGTACTAAATGCTAAATGTGCTAATGCTAGTCCTAAGTTACAAGTGAAGTGTGTGTTTTTTTGTTGCACTGCCCTTGGCCTTGGGCCTACCTACTGGTAGGCCTAGGCCTATTCCAGGAGGACCAGGGTGCAACATCATTCATGGATGTTAATGAATAATGGTGGTCGACAAAGGCCCCTAACATTTAATATAGGCCTGTCACAGCAGTAGGCTTGGTTCGAAACCAACTAATCAGCTGATGGAACCTGCAAATAGAACTTTCTTTGACTACTTTGCTTGTGTGTGTTAGGCCAGCAGCATGAGTAGGGTCTACTAGACTACATATGGTTCGGGGTAGGCCTAGTAATCTGCTATAACGATAAAATGTAGGCCTACATGTATTTCTGTGCTTACACAGAGTTAGCCTTATAGAAGGCTACAGTATGGTAATGGGCAGGTGGTGGTGTTATGATGGAGGAATATTGAATCGAACATAATATTGAACACCTGTAGGTAAATAAAAATAGGTTCATTTTATTGACTAGTAACATTTTAACAACATATTTTAACAAAATACTGATTCAACTCTATCCTGTTGACATAATTATTTCAGCAGTGTATTCTGGTTCTTGACCACAAAATTAATAGACAAAGATCCAGTGCAAAAGTCTTCCCAGTGGTAAACAACAGCTTCGGCCCCGCAAGGCCGAAATGGGCAATGTTCAGTAACCAACCATGTGCAGTACTGTACAGATTGCATTTTCACCTTGGGTGAGGCTATTGGCTGGTATTCATAAAAGCTAGCAAATGCTTTTACTACCCTACTTCAAGTCTTGTGGTACATTTACATTGGGCCTCGCTGTGCAAAACGTACGGACAAGCACTTGCTAACTTTTATGAATACCAGCCATTGTTTTCCCCTGCTGAAGACTTTCGCAATGGGGTCTTTACAAGGTACCGGTACATAAGATAATACTGATATGTGTATACACATCTATCATTTCAGACCGTTGTGGACTTACCCTAGAAGCCAACACTGGTGGACATACATTGTCAAACAAACATTTACACCAAAACAGTGGCTAGAAAATTTCAGGTAACGTATAACTATTCCAAAGTACAGTGGGTGATTTCAAAGTTGGTGTTGGGTGTTAGTGTTGGGTGTCAGTGTTGGTGTTGGTGTCTACCCAGACCCCCCAAACACCATGGCATGTGTTGACACCGAGTATGAACACTGGTGTCAACACTGGTGTTTGTTCTACAACAGGTGTTGGTGGATGATATTGAACTGAAGCTCAAAACACCAGGTCCCAATCAACACCATTGTTAACACCAGTATTAACACCAGTGTTGGTGTTGACCTTGGGGAATCCCCAGATTTTCATCCATGTTGTTTAACTGGCACTGTGGTTTGGACAAATTTCTTTGATTTCGCAAGGTTTTATCAGGTAA
This sequence comes from Notospermus geniculatus, assembly GCA_002633025.1. NCBI lineage: Eukaryota > Metazoa > Nemertea > Pilidiophora > Heteronemertea > Lineidae > Notospermus > Notospermus geniculatus. The sequence continues at coordinate 39,030 of NMRB01000709.1, forward strand.
AATGTCTTATTTGGTGACAACAAGCCTTATGCCTATGTTTTTGCCCATGAATAGAGCAAGTTGATTCAAATTCTGATGTAAATGCATGCAGGCCTAACACTAACATCAACTTTGAAATCAAGCTGGTGTTAAGGGGCATGTATAGAGGCAACTGAGTGAAGTACCACAAGTGGGACCCATCCAAAAAGTTCAATATCCGTTAGGTTGACAGCCAGAAGGGCATGGCCATCAGTGTCTATACATGCATGGCTCACTGTACACTGCACACACACACTAATTGCACAATCCCCATTGTCTTAACGAGACATTACATCACCTGAGCTTCGGGGCAATCAAACTCGAAGCCACCACCCTTTCCGACTAATCAAGTAACGCAAAACGCAAAAGAATGAATATAGCTGGAGACAACGACCCACGAAAATGTTGAATTTATCGCGGTTCCTCCGGAATCATTGGTGAAACTTGCAGTAATTTCCAATTTCACAACATAAGGGAGCTGCCATATTGAGTTGCTCGAACTACTTCCGGGGTTCAACTCGGTTCAGTCGGGTCGCAACCCGAACTCCATAAATTCATCAGGTATGTACTCTCTTTGACGTCATAAATGTGACCAATATCGTTACTCGGGTTGAATACAGTCCAAACTCGACCACTCACGTGACAGCATTGTGACCAGCAGCAAAAAGTCGTCGAATTCACTGGAAAATGTTTAGTGGGATGCGCAACACAAAATGTGTAGCTGAGCGAGACTACGTGAAAATGGCAGCTCCCATGTTTTGTGAAATTAGAAATGCAGTGCAAGTTTCACCGGTGATTCTGGACTATCAGAGATAAAGACAACATTTTCGTGGGTCGTTGTCTCTAGCTATATTCATTATGTTGCGTTTTATGTTATTTGATTAGTCGGAAATGGTGGTGGCTTGGAGTTTGATTGCCCCGAAGCTCAGGTGATGTAATGTCTTGTTAAGACAATGGGGCTTGTGTAATTAGTGTGTGTGTGCAGTGTACAGTGAGCCATGCATGTATAGACACTGATGGCCATGCCCTTCTGGCTGTCAACCTAACGGATATTGAACTTTTTGGATGGGTCCCACTTGTGGTACTTCACTCTTTGCCTCTATACATGCCCCTTAACCCCTAGGGGTTGGGAGGGTGTTAACACAACAAGAAACTCCTTTATATTTTATTGGAGTAAACACCAGCTGCGGTTCAGCTCAACACCCGGTGTTGAGGTTAACACCTAACACTAACATTGAAATGGGCTTACACCAACACCAGGTGTTAACACCAACACCACTGCTTGAGTTCAAAGTTGGTGTTGAGATGGGGTTAGTGTTGGTGTTAGTGTTAACACCTGGTGTTAACACCAACTTTGAAATCACCCACTGGCGAGGAAAATGACAATGTTGAAATACATCACACACTTGACTGAAGTTCCTCCTCCTTCCCCACGTAGGTGTAATGTGTGATTACATGATGAAAAAAAGTCACCAAAATTTAACATCGTGAACGCTACGGAATAAAATAATTGCACATTATTAACCTTAACTTTAACAAATAACCCCAACCTTAACCTTCATCAGAGTTCTGGCCTTGTTGAGCATCAAATAATAATCATGTTATTCACATTCATTACAGAATGAGCCCAGAAACCTTCAACTACCTTTGTAGAACCTTGCAACCGTATCTAGAGAAGAGGGACACCAATATGAGGCGCAGTATCCCAGTTGACCGCAAAGTTGGGGCCGTGATATGGACTCTTGCAACTCAGTGTGAGCTTAGGACTATATGCCATCTGTTTGGGATGTCACAGGCTTCCCTTTGTCATTTTGTCAAGGAAACCTGCAAGGCTATTAATCGTGTTCTGCTGCCAAGGTTGATTAGACTTCCATCAGCAGGGGTGTTCGAAAAACATGGACTATGGATCAATGGACTCTGGACTACTGGACTGTGGAAACCATGGACTGAACAGTCATAAATACCTCATTGACATACGCCGCCTGAAATGGAAACCTCTTCTCCGACAGGAAATTAGGAGCTGAGTCTTGAGTTATTGAGAAGCTGTCATCGCCGTGTGTTGTCGGGTCACATCGAATGTTCGTTTCATATAACAATGTCTTTGTCTTCTCTGTTTGATTCACAAGGCTTCAGCAGCCTAGAACGATCTTGTTGGGCCTAATATCGGTGTGCATGGAGAGTAGCCTAGCCTAGTTTTTCGCCGTCTCTTCCCGAGCAAATTAAAGGCATTATTTTTTATCAACAAGTAATGAAAATTCAGTAGCCTATTATGCATGCGCAAGACTGGTGTGTTATTCGCGATGACGTCTTCGTACACAACCATGAAAACAGAGGCAGGCGGCGCATGTCAGTGAGGCATTCATGACTGGTCAGTCCATGGTTTCCACAGTCCAGTAGTCCAGAGTCCATTGATCCATAGTCCATGTTTTTCGAACACCCCATCAGCAGATGATGTGATGATGATTATGACTGGGTTTGAGAGAATGCGAGGATTCCCTAACAGTGCTGGGGCCATCGACGGTACCCATATACCAATCCTCGCACCAAAACAATACAAGGTGGACTACTATAACATGAAATGTCATCACAGTTATAATATACAGGCGTATGTTGATGACTGTTATCGTTTTCGTGATGTTGTTGCAGGTTGGCCTGGAAGCGTACATGACGCGCGTGTCCTTGGTAACTCTCATCTGTATGAACTAGGGCAAGACGGCAGGCTCTTCCCAGGCGTGACAAAAAATGTGGGTGGAACTGAGTTGCCACCAGTGATACTTGGTGACGCAGCTTATCCGCTTCTTTCCTGGTTAATGAAGCCTTTCCCAGACAATGCACAGACAACACAGGCTCAGAAGCGTTTCAATTATATGCTCAGCAGGAACAGAATAGTGGTTGAGAACACTTTTGGATTACTGAAAGGCAGATGGAGACGACTTCTCAAGCGGAATGATTTTCGTTACCTTGATGTCCCAGCAATGGTGTTAAGTTGCTGCACTCTCCATAATCTTTGCCAAGATCAAGGAGAGGATTTCCCTGTTCACTGGCATGATGAAGTTGCTCAACAAGTTGAAAATCTTAGAGTTCCAGTGCGCCCCATTGATGATGAAGGTGTTGAAACTGACGTACGAAGAATTAGAGAAACTTTAATGGAATATTTTGTTGAGTGAGTGGAATGTAGCGTTGTATAATTAATTGGTCAAAAACTTTCTGAGCCAGTATCTGTGGTAGATTGCCTAATGTCTGTGCATTGATCTGCGACTGTTTACCTAATGAAAGGGGCTGTTCGTTTTCGTCACTTGAGGAATCTCAGTTGTGATCCTTGGGATAACAGAAAAAGCTATCCACTTGCAAATTGCAGGGATTATTTATTGTGCTGTACAGAATAATCACTGCAGTTTGCAGCTTCATAGCTTTCTCCATTTTCTCAAGGATCACAACTCAGTTTTTTCAGTTGACGAAAATGAACAGCCCCATTCAGCTACTGAAATGTGCAGGCTCACCAAGGCCATTAAAGCCAACTGGTCACACCTGACCAGTCATGGTGGCGGAATAGAGAATAGAACATCATCATGTTGAATCTATTACAGTACTCACATCAGCAATTAATTTGCTACTAATTGCAAGGTCAACTGCAAACCTTGGCTTACCTAAGGATTTAATCTACAAAATACAGAAATTTGTAATTTTGCGATGGTGGATTTTGTGGCCCACGAAATTCACAATTTCAAAATAACAAATTTCCGTATTTAGCAGATTAAATCTGCAGGTTAACCTCAATTTGTCATTGAACCTATTCTGTGGTAGTCTAAGGCAGAAAAACCACAGCAGTTCTGCAAATACATGTAGTAGGAAGTTAATTTACAATGCGAGAACTGTAATACATGTAGATTCACGATGGCACCATTTGATTCTCTAATGGGAGACTTTCCTGCCGTTAGGCTGGGTTTACCTCGAGGCACACGCGACACTAACACGCAGGCGAACAAAGGTTTCATGGGGATGAATCCTTTGTGAAGCCATTGTTCGCCCGCGTGTTCGTGTCGCGTGTGTCTCGATGTAAACTCATGGCTTAGAGGCCACCTGTTAGCGTTCCTAGAGCATCACAAAATTTGATGCCACTGATGTAAGCCATGGCCTCCACGTCATTATGGATGACATTGTGGTGTGCATTTCTTGTCTGTGACGTCAAGTTTCATGATGTTGTGGACTGCTAACTGGTGATGACCTCTGACGGCAGTAAAGTCTCACGACTTGTGCGACCAGCTTGGGACACAACTTCAGGCTTATTTCGTACTTACAATAAATTCAAGTAATGTTGAAAGGTTATGCAGTGGGGTTATCCATGATGACGAAGACCACGCGAGAATATGCCTGGATTTGAAGATACATAGTACACAGATGGCACCTACTCATGACAATTCGAGGTGCGATTGCCGCATCTCGAACAATGAGCCAAAGGAGCAGCGCGGTCTAGTGGTTAGCGAGACAAACTCCTGATGAGTGGGTCCTGGGTTCGAATCCCAGTCCTGACCAAGAAAAAGCATGCTCGCTTGTGACCTTGAGCAAGTCACTTTGACTCGCCTCACCCCACCCAGGGGTAAAAGAGGTACCTGGCTGGTAGTAATGGTCTATGTGAATGTTAGTCCAAGAGCGCTGAAATCGGCTAAAATTGGAATAAGATTGATAGCGCCATCTAGTGGCACACATTTGAACGAAGCGAAGTGACCTAAAACTGGATCGAGGCTGGTGGTGTAGGCTAATGATTTTCAGTGTGGCCAATTTTCTGTGTGACTCCACTCTTTCGAACACACTGGGAAACAGACTCGCTGCGTGTTGCTCCATCGAATTATTGTATTGTGTCACATGAGCCACATGGTAAAAGTATTCAGGCCCCCTGATCCGAACCCGCCCGAAGAGGGGCACCGTGTAAAAAAGCCAATTACAATGTATTCCCTTTGTGAAAAAGTGACAGGGTACCGGTATTAACTGGCCTGGCATATGGTGCTTAGAGCTGTTCATAGGGACCATACTTAGTAAAAGGTGGAAAGGAAAAGGCAGTATCATTAGACTGATTTGATTGCTGGTTGAGCTGCTGATTGTTGGAAGGATGATTGTTTCCCATTGTAGCAGGATGGGGGGATCTGGGGCCAGATTTACGAAAGCGTCGCTAAATTAGCGTACCCGCAAAGACCTCGCAAAGGAAAATGTCTTATTTACGACGGCCGCGCATCGCAAAAATTCGCAAGCACAACGCTAAATTTAGCGAATTCGCTATTTCCTTGCAATAGTTCACATAAATGTGGCGTCATATTTACGAACGCTTCGCTATCTTTGCGATCGCGCCAAGCCTGCGCAAACGGTTCGCTAAAGGCACAATTTTAGCGGGAGGTCTGGACGTCTCGCTAAACCGTGCGAAACTAACATCATGACTTTACTAACTGGCTGTCGAAGAGGAAATGCGGCGGAATTTACGTCGTGGGAGGGTGTTCCTGAACCGATTTACTCCATTAGAGATATTTACTGACTTAAAGGTAATCCAAAAGGTATAGGATGCCGAGACGTGTGATTTTGGAAGTATTGGATTTAATTCAGGATGAACTCGAATCACCAATACATTTATAGGCGATGAGGTTCCGCAACATCTCCGAATAACGAAATAGGCTACGAATATACTAGTATTTCGACTATGACGTCATTACTTTGACGTATGACGTTGCGTCTCTTTCGTGACGTCGTGCAAATTCGTTGCGTCTTGACGAGGATTGCCGTTAATAGGGAGGTTCTGCATCGTCACGAAGTACGAATGACGAAACGATTTCAGGACGTTGTCATGCCGTACGTCATCACGTTGTTTGTTTGTCTGGAATCGGTGGTGGTCCTACTTTCGGCCGTGTGAACGATCTGACAACACCACTTCATTACCTCACACTTACATTTCAGGCATTTATTCCACTGCTAAAGTACTACTGAGACAGGCCCAAGAAAACATTTCTTGTAAGTGAAAGATTCGTAATTCGTACCTACAGCCATCTTCGTCAAGACGAAACGAATTTACACGACGTCAGGAAAACGACGCAATGTCATACGTCAAAGTGATGACGTCATAATCAAAGCATATCGTAAATCGTAATGAGGAAGCGTTGCGGAATCTCCCTAATGTACGAATTACGAATTGCTAATTTTCATTTACGCGAAATATATTTGGGGCTTTTCTGAGCACACGGGTGATAATTGTGTATACCTGGCACACTTTAGCGGTGGACTAATGCTTGAAATATCAGTTAGATAATGACGTGCTGTTAGAGAGGTTGTCACATTGTTGACAAGGCCGAAGATCGGATCACCACGGATTTAGACGAAGAAACCGAGTCATGACGTAACATCATCAACTTGCTGAAATCGTTTCGAGATTCATAACTCGTGACAAATGCGGAACCTCCCTGCACCATCCAAACTTAAAAGGACTACATCACTGGCGATTATGTTCTCTGTACACGCCGTATGAAGGCCAGAAAATAACAGCTTGCGATCCTTCGCAAACGGCGCGATAACTATATAATAGCGAAAGGTTGGCGCAGTCATTGCGAAGCTTTCGCAAATACCAACAATCGCTAAGTTATCGCACTCGCAAAGCTTCCGCAAAGCCCTCGCATCGCTAACATTTAGCGAGGCTTTCGTAAATCTGGTCCCTGACTGACATCTGGGCGGCTGCCCTCTGAGTAGCTGACATCTGGGTGGCTGGCCTCTGAATAGCTGACATCTGGGTGGCTGCCCTCTGAGTAGCTGACATCTGGGTGGCTGGCCTCTGAGTAGCTGGCATCTGGGTGGCTGCCCTCTGAGTAGCTGACACCTGGGTGGCTGGCCTCTGAGTAGCTGGCATCTGGGTGGCTGGCCTCCGGATGATTGGCATCTGGGGGGCTGGCATCTGTGATGGTTGCATGGTATGTGGCATGAACATTCTAACCATCATTTCCATCATTCTCTGCTCATGTTGGCGATCTTGAGCCCTCATCTGATGGTCAAGTTCAATACGTCTCACCTCCATCTGAAATATAAATCTAACATTGAAATTACCGGCACATGGTACTGTTAGCGTATCTGTCCAATCATTTAGCCTGCTGTCATTTTCAACTTTCTTACATTGGACTATAATGTGCTGGGTGTCCGCTAGACGGGGGGGGGGCAGGGGAAGGAGCCTCCTCTTTCATGATCTGAAGGGGGCTTGCCTGCTCCCCCTTATTATTGCAGAGCAGTGTCTTTAAATTGCCCTTGGCCTTATTTTCATTCAGAGATACAAGAGTCAAACAAATATCAGTACACAGGAGGTTTGGAAAACGTACCGTATCTCCGGGATTCTGGAAAAAATGTTCTGTGGGCCCCCCCCACACACACACACTTTGGCTGGAGGCACCTGGAAACCCTATGTGTAGGGCCTACTTTGTCTCAAATACATATTCTTATGTACCGGTATGTGCTTTATCAAGCAATTTTTGTAAACCAGGAGGAAAATTTCAGAATAAAATAGAATTTTTAATACAATACATGTTGTGTGTACCTTGCTCATAACCTCCATTCTGCGTTCTTCTAACTCTTTTTCTGCATTCATTCTTTTCTCCTCAAGAGCCAGAAACTTAGCATCGCTGTCACGCTGGGTCTGGGAAAAAGCACTTATCACGTCATTCACTTGAGTTTTCTTTTTCTTAGATTTCCCACTGGCATCACAACTCGTTCTGGACAATTTCCTCTTCTCTTTATTAACTTCACCACGAGAAGGACCTTTTGCCTTCCCTTGACCTTGGCCAGATCCTTGTTCATCTGAGTGGACACTCACACTGCCAACACCAAGGTCTGGCAGGCAGTCATCTGAAACAAGACATTGCATAATTCTGAAGAAATATAATTTATTCTGGTTTTGGTTTGGTAATATCTTCTGAAATGATTGGCCCCACAGCCTCAATTCACCCCTGGACTGTATGCCTTGCAATTTATCACCAGAACCAATGAATTTGATAATTATAGGTACCGGTACTGGTACTTTCATTGGAATATACACTGTGTAGTATAGATTATGTAGAATGACCGGCTCTACCGGTCGCCGGTGTGACAGTGATCGTAGTCCCCTGGAAGCAAAGTCCAGGCCCTATTTTACTGCACATTCAACCCAGTTTTCTTTGTCGTTTGTGAAGGATTATGTCTATTGAATTCAGAAAGTCCTGTGTTCTATCTGAATACATTAGAGCCCTGCATAGGCCCTACACAGTTTTTTCAATGTGTGCTGAAAACAATGGCTTGATTTGAACATCGCTGAAGTAGGTCTAGGCTACGTAGCCTATCAGGCAAGCATTTTGGGGACCTTCACGAGGCCATGAGACCTCCAGCTGCACTCTCAAGAGTGAAGGAATTCGAATACTTTGAAAAAAGAGTAAAAATAGCGTAAAAGGGGCCTACAGCGGGGCTTTAATTATAAACAAGACATGCAAGCCATCGAGGCTAACCTTCATCATGTAAATCCGACACGTCTGTTCCCTCATCCTCGTCATCAGGCCAAGGGGTACGGTCGTCACCTTCATCTGATACTGATAGGCCTACATCGACATCGCTGTCTTCACAAGGCTCAGCAGCAATCTGACTGGTCTGAAGCAGCACCGGCGGTGTGCAGGTAGGGCGGTCGCCGATTATTTCATCGATGCGTTCGAAAAATCTCCACATATTCACCCTGCCACCGGCCCCTGATTTCGTTACTTTCTTTTGTTCTCTGTACTTTTCTTTCATGCGCTTGATCTTGTTTGTCACTTGATGTGTAGATCTTTTGTACCCTTTCTTCTGCATTTGCTTTGCTATTTTTGACATGNTTCAGGTCCTCTGGCCAATCAGAGATCGAAATGAATTTGGTCCGGTGCCATGATGTAGGCCTACCCGTATTTCGCGAAAAATGACACGCACATTTGTCTGAAATCAATAACATTTAAATGGTCATGACCCGACAAGTTTACCAATTGTGAAATTTAGTAGGCCTGACTTTGAAAACAATAACGTCCTGCTCTTGGCTGCCGCGAAACACACAATCGCACTGTAAAGCCATGTACATCTAGACATCATAAATGTAGGCCTACACTGTAAATGACGCATGTTTAGTCCCAATATCATCCGTTTCCATTGCCCTAACATATTTACAAAATTCATTCAGTGAATTTTCAAAGGCGGTCTTCAAATTGACTCGCAAGTCAATTTCTAGTTCTACTGCTGTTATTTCAACGTTTAATCTAAACAGGCAAGTTTATAAGTCAGATCCAACACTCTAAACCGTTACCAAAGATTTTATTCCAGTTGATTTCTGACAAACGATTCCAGCCAATAGGAACACAGTAGGCGGAGTTTGTAAAGAAAACACGCTGACTTGCGGCGGGCTTTATGCAAATGAAGAAAAGCGCTACCTGTCGGTAACTTCAAGTACTGTGTGCCCGTGGAGAGCATTCGTCGGGAGTGCTTGGGGCCCATGAAACACTGGTTACTTCAGGGCCATCTGTCAACATAATTGGGAACATAGCTCAAGATTTTAGGATTGGAAATGAGAGCCGACATCTCAAGCTTCCGTTTGATGACAAGTTGGACGAAATTGGGTGGATATTACGCATTCTAAAGAGCTGAGAAAAGGAGGCCTTTTCGTGAAATTTTATTTGTACATTTTTCGCTCGCTAATGAATTTTTGCTATTACCATCACCGCGTGTCACTTTTTTTCGCGTGTTCAGTTGTTTCGACATTTTGGAAGACAAATGATTTATTTTGCTTGGTGATTCACATCTGCCGTCCCTAGAAGACATATTGGTATGACCACCACTAGTCACCTCCTTCCCATCATCAGTCGATTCTCATGTTAAGGATACAAACGGTTCGTTTTGCTTGGTGATTCACATCCAGCGTGCCCAGAGAGGACGGTAACTCTGAGCAGCACTGTACGTCACCCATTCAGTCGTTTCGACATGTTGGAATAAAAATGATTTATTTTGCTTTGCAGTTCACATCTGATGCCCAGATGACATTAGAGAGGTTAAGATCTTGAACGCGAACGACAAACGTGAACGGGAATGACGTCATTGTCGTTCCCGTGAAAAATTCCCGTATATCTGGTTAAGAAGTGAATTAACCAGGAACGTGAACGCCATCTATTGTTTAAGTAATTGGGCATGCATTGTACGTGTGTTGCGAACAATGGTAGTTTATACTGGTACAATCTCCGACGCTGAGGTCAGACGGTTTCATCTTACTGACTCTGGCAAGTCCGGACTATTTCAGCGGAGGATCGTATAATAGGTCACAGTGGTTTCCAGTAATGCAAATGGAATTGAAGTATTTCATGGTGTTATCCACAAACGAAACCCATGCGACCCAATTTAATTCTCGTTCGTATGCCACGTTCAAACGACAAATCGCCTGTTTCTACGTTCACCTCTTCCGAGAACGCAATCGGGTGGCGAGAAGCAGTGACGCAATGCCAGACTTTATTGGCCACGGTTAGTAGTTATGCAATAGGAACAGTGTTGCTGGCATAATTGAGTGTGGCCGAACTTACCCCTCTACAAACATTACATCATGCCTATTGGATTGATTCCATGAATATGGGGTTCACAGCCAAGACCTCCATAAGAAGATCCGTCTAGGTTATTCATTCGGATCACCTGAGCTCAACACCTCCTTCTGGACAATAGATTTAGGAAGAGCAATTCCTGTACAAGAAACGGCGTTCAAACGCGAGTGGGTTCGTCACGTGGCTGCCTACTGACGTCACTCGCGTTCATGTTTGTCGTTCGCGTTCAGGATCTTAAAGCTGAACTGCATGCATAAAACGAGGGCCTCTCACGTTTAAAAAAAACGCCCGCGCCACAGCGCGGGCAGTACCCGAAATAACCTGGGACATCAGCCATGTTTTAGTGGGACTCCAAACATGATAGAGTACCGAAGCATGTAGGTGGCAGCACCTTATTTGCGTCCTGACCATCAACAAGTGGAAGTCACGCTGTATGTACATGTGCATGTAGGCCTACATACAAGAAGCTCATGTAAGGCCATCGGTATGTACAGGCTATACAGACAGTACACGCCCATCGCATGAAATGGCGGAAGAGCTGAAATAAAACAAATTGAGAAGCTTGTTATACGTCTACGCCTGACAGACTATCATACACTCAAAAATTAGCCTACAGCATTCACTTGCAAGATGTTTCACCTATCGGGCCACGCCTATCCATACTAGGCCTCCGGAACATGCACACACTGAGCTAAGGGACAAACAAAAACACCCTAATTTAGGCCTAGCAAATATGCCATGAGAACCGAGGCCGAAATGGAAAAAGACGGAAAACAGTAATATGAAGGAATGCTCACCTGATGATACACATCCTGATAGTCAAAAGTAGCCAACAGCGGAAAATTTTGTTCACAAGTAGGGCCTACATGTATTCCTCGTCACCGAATGTTGACGTGTCATGGCCCTATTGTGCCTTTCCTGTAGCCTCGGTCATATGATCAATACTCGATGAACGGACAATAGGCCTAAATCGGCATTTACCCCATTGTGAAACCTGGAGACGAATCCAATACGCAATAATTTCGCCGAGAAAAAGGATTCGAATAAACACGGCGGACCGCTGGTCTAGTGGAAAACGCACCGGTCTCCCAAGCCTGAACTTGGAGGTTCGAATCCGGATCCGGGCTATTCCTTTTTTCACTGAATACTTTTTCAGTTGGGTATTTCGCTTTCTGACATGTAGACCCACAAGTACATGTACTCACAGCGTTGATCACTTGTTGATGGTCAGGCCGCAAATAAGGTGCTGCCACCTACATGCTTCGGTACTCTATCATGTTTGGAGTCCCACTAAAACATGGCGGATGTCCCATGTTATTTCAGGTACTGCCCGCGCTGTGGCGCGGGCGTTTTTTAAAAACGTGCGAGGCCCTGGTTTTATGCATGCAGTTCAGCTTTAACCTCACTAATATCTGTGAACACCACAGTACGTCAGCCATTTTTTCACATCTTCAGTTGTTTCGACACGTTAGAATACAAATGAACGCTTGGTGATTCACATCCGGGGTGTCTAGATGACAATATCTATGACCACCACTGTGCGTCACACATTTGTTCACATCTTTAGTTGTTTTGACATGTTAGAATACAACTGTTTTATTTTGCTTTGCAATTCACATCTGCGTGCCCAGAGGACAAAATCAATGACTACCACTGTACGTCACCCGTTTTTTGCTCATCTCCAGTCGTTTCGACATGTTAGAATACAAATGATTTATTTTGCGTGGTGATTCTCTTGTTCAATACGTGGAAGAAAATTAAATAACGGTTCGAGTGTGGACACGGGGGACCAATCAGCAAACTGGGGGACCACAAATAATACTAACGAGATTTTAATGATACAATAAATCTAACGAAACAAACTTGGAACATTGCTACAATTAAAAGGATTCTAGCTATGAATTTTTAAACCCTACAATCTGCCGGCGGTGATTTAGTATTCAAGTTTGTCCGCATTTTTCGTTAAGAAGCCGCCGATTTTCTGTAGATGTGGACGATTTGTATGCTTCCCTTGTTATGGTTTCCGATCTCAAGATCGGAAACCATATAGTGTTTGGTCGTGGTGTCTGTCTGTCTGTCTGTCTGTCTGTGTCTGTGTGTGTGTGTGTGTGTGTGTCTGTCTGTCTGTCTGTCTGTCTGTTCAGTCTGTCACACCTGTAACGTTGTTCCTGCAAGAGCTACAGACCTGGAAATGTGACCTACCCCCAGGTTTCATGACCTGAGCTACAAGATGGAATGAAAATTTCCAGTCTCCGATACCTGGTTCATGGTGAAATTGACATATCAAAAGTTGAGATTTTGTCTGTCACACTTTTGTTTCTTGAATAACTTGTCTCCGACGCCAGGTAGAGCACTAGCAACAAGTTCCTTCCCTATGTTTATGGCCCTTGGCAAGATACTGGCATCAACAAATTTATTCTCCAGTGTCAGCATCATAATGATATTGATATATCAAATTTGATATTTTGACATATCGGGAGATCTGCCACAGTAAGTGACTTGAAACTGGTATCACAACATCATTGCTCATCCACGGATGTTATTGCAACTGAAATTTTCAGTTTGCACCTGCTCGGTCGCATGATATTTGCTGATATCGTGGTGAGATTTGATATTCAAATTTGATAACATGACATAAGTCAGAATCTGGTGATGGTAGAGACCTAAAACCTTCACCTACACCTAGGTTATCAAGGATGAGCTTTCAGATTACGCAATGACCTTGAAGGTCAGAGGTCAAGGTCAAGGTCAAACAGTTCTTAAGCGCAAATCTCCTCGGAATTTCAGGAAAAAACGAATTAGAAGCCTGAATTTACCATCCCCGATAGGTTTAATCAGGGATCCTGTCCCAGTTATGCAATACTTCTCAAGGTCAGAGGTCAAGGTCACAGCCAACCATCACAAATAACATGAGACAGAACCTGGTGATGGTGGAAGCCTAAAACCTTCATCTACACCTAGGTTATCAAGGATGAGCTTTCAGATTACACAATGACCTTGAAGGTCAGAGGTCAAGGTCAAGGTCAAACAGTTCTAAACTGCAAATCTACTCAGAATTTCAGGGGAAAACTAATTCGAAGCCTGCATTAACCATCCCCTATTTGATTAATCAAGGATCCCTGTTCCAGTTCCGCAATACTTCTCAAGGTCAGAGGTCAAGGTCACAGATAACTATCTCTAGAGTAGTAAACTTATCATCGGAAACCATAGACATCGCTCCGATGTCCTTTTCTTGTTTGCAGATGCTTTGGTTCAAAGTCAAAATAGTTTGCAGGCGTGGCTGTGTCTTGTTTCTGTTCCTATAATAGTGATTGAAACTGCACGTGGGCTAAATCAAGTAATCATGTGCCAAGGTCAGATGGGACATTAAATCCCATTCTGCATAATGTATCGTGTAGAAATCGCTAACCTCTTCCTACACTCTGCAGCAAGCAACCAGATTCCGTGTACAACGCTTTGGGATTTTCTCGTGCGCCCAATCAGAAGCCTCGGTTCTTTTGCGATAATTTATTCATACGAGTACGCCGTTCAACTTCGTAGCGAACAACACTAACCTGCTGGTACATAATTGACTTCCCACTGCCAGTCCTACAACAGACTAACAACTAGTCTCCATCGAATATTGCCTTCGCGGCTTCTTTTTGAGTACATTTGTAAGTCCTTCCACGGAGAATTTGCATTCGAATAAAGTTTCATCGACCGCCATCTTGTCATCATACCCAAGCTGCCGATGCAAGCTTTGCCGTGATTGGTTGGTATTTCTGGGACCGGGGAAATCCGTTGAACACGGAATGTGGTTTGCTTGCGTGAAGGTAAATGGAGGAGAAGCCGAGTCTTGACCTGAACTCAGTGAAGATGTTAAATCCGGGCATTAAATACAATGTAGGTCTTAATAGAATCGACGTGTCTATGTTTGGGGGTAGGTTGTAAGGCGTCGTACAATGAAAAAAAATTCCGGCTCGTGTTGAGTACTTTGGACTACTCATCAGTCATTTTGTCCGTGAGATGAGTAGAAAGGTACTAATCGGGTACTCATCGGGTACTCAGCCGGCCAAGGAGCTGCATTTGGAATTCCTTACTACTCGCTATGAGTATCTTTCTACTCAATATGAGTACCTTTCTACTCATCTCACGGACAAAACGAGTACCCCGAAGGTACTCAACATGATTAGGATTTTTTTTCAGTGTAGATATTGTTGCGAGTGTCATTTGCAAGTGTGTTCGGGGCAGATATCAGGAAACATAGCCAATTTCGTCGATTTGTGTGAACTTCACTATTCCTGGCATATTGCCACAAAGGCCTGTTTTTTCGTGCGACTTCAAATAGGGCAGAGGTAAATTTCGCGTGCTTTACGTCACGCGCGATTTCTCGAGACGCAACATTAGAATTTTTAAAAACCTCCCTAGCAAGGGGTAAGTGTCCTTCCTGCAGGTGTGTGAAATTCCATCAAAATTTATCGTTTTCGTCGAGTAGATCGGGGCGCTTCGACCTCAATAGCGAGTTTTCGCAAAGCCCCCGAAACGCCGACGTGAACGTCTGCCCTATTGTTCGGTGCTGTCTTCGTGGCGTCGAACAATGGAGGCGGGCGCGGGTGGAAAAAATCGAACCAACGTATTTCCCATTAGCTGTTTCACCCGCACCCGCTCCCGCCACCGAAACCGCGTCCGCAAACGTCTCGTGGAAAAGCAGCCTTAGCTGCTTCAACGTCGCGGGTGCGGCTGCGAAGCGGGTGGACGGGCGCGGGCGCGTTTTTTTCGAATCGGTCAGGTAGCGATTTTCCCGCGCCCGCTTGCTGCCTGCGCGGTATTGCGTCATTATCCTCTGGGAATTCCCTGGTAATAAAGAAATCATTACCAACTTTCGCTGTCATTTTAGTTCGGCTGGCCGCAGCTAGGGGTGCTCGCATTCAAGATTGCTGCTCACACGAAAACCGCATTCCTGGGCCTGTCAGATTTGAATGGAATGCTGTCGTAAAGATTATGATCAATATCAGTTACAACGTGCATAGTCAACCATGGCATGTGGGTAGGCCGAAGTAATCAGTGGGACATCAAATTCAGGTATCCCCTTTTATGACCTTACGCAACACCAACACACCACTGATCACTGATTTTTCGATGAATGATAAATAATACCATTACTCTCCCAGTACAACAAACATTAGGGAATAATTTCACTGTTTTCATGCTGATGTCGGACATTTTACAAATGCTCTTTGTTTTCCTAATTAATGAAGCTGATGTCGCATTTTTCTTTCATGATTGTGTAGTTCACATTATAAAATATTATACCTGAAGTTATCATGAAAATCAAACAACTGCAACATAATGAAAAATTAGTTGGGGAAATGGTTCCGAAAGTGAGCAGCCCCTTTGGTTGAATGGACCATATTTCAACCAACAAATGGAAGTGGATGGATGTTTTGAAAAAGAATACTTTTCTATAGGATTCTATTGACCAACACCTCTAGTTTAACAAGCCAGGTGAAATAGGACAATTCCGCCTCATACTTTTTGTCAAATTGCATTAGAAAATCATGTATTTCAGCATTCTTCATATTTCTAAAGGCCTCATAATAACACTGGACTACTCATTATAAAAACAGCAAAAAGAAAGCGTATGAACTATTTCCTTTTGGTTTGAAGTTGATATGTCTGCCTTTGTAGACACCTGAAGATGCCATATCCAGGTGAAATATTTCATTTCCGTTACTTATGTGACCATAGGAAGGGTTTTTCCTTAGCCGCCTGTACATTGATTGTACATTCGCTGGGCATGGCCATAGTGTCATGGCCGCGCCTGCGCACTGTCGATGGTAGACAAAGTTGGTAATGGCGGAACTTGAAACGGGCTCCACCGCCCGAAGACCCAAACCCACGCGAAAACTCCTGCGTCTGCGCCCGTCGTGTTTTGTGGAACTACAACGGCCGCACCCGCACCCGCGCCCGTCACCACATGCGCGCCCGAACAGGGCCTCGTGGAAAAGCAGCTTTAGGTAGTTCGGCAGACACATTCAGTTAGAGCAAATCTAAACCCTCGTTTAGCCTTGGCTATCCGGTGTAACCCTTATCAGTGTTTCTGTGTGTAAATGTTACCCCCTCATTGTACTGCCCTTTACTGAACAGTCAAGGTCTCTCTACCTTTCCATTGTCATTACATGTACGTTCCCAATACAAAGAAGGAAAAACTGAAAACGGGGAACATTGGCAGATGCTACCCTGTGTTTCAGAAACGTCATGTTGGCAAAAAAAATCGTTTGTGATAACACTAAAAATCGTTTGTGATAACACTAACCACTGCACCTTTTGAATTTTGGGACTGACTTCATCAATGGGAGAATGTGACCGATGCACGGGAGAATGTGACCGATGTACAGCTGACTTTTGAACTGTTTAAATTACACACCATACTGTATTATTAAATTTTGCAGGGAATAATGCAAAACCTTGAAACACATCCCATATCAGGCGTGCGGCCCGTTGTAGTTAGAGCAAATTCATACTTCCGCACCTACCAGCATGTGGAGCGGAAAAGTGTTTTTTATATATCTTGCCACCCTGGTTCCAAACAAACTTTGATTAGAACCGGTGGCACGGTGTTGGAATAAATAACAGATAATGTTCCGTTCCATAGTCGGCGAAAAGTATGAAGTGGCTTTGGACGGAAGTTGCTCCCGATAACGAAATAAACGTGCCATTGGATCCATCAATTCAGATCGCGTACAATCCCCATTTTCCCGTGAACGGAATTGCATGCCAACATAAAATATGATTTATATGAACGTAACGATTCTATTCAAATAGCCAAGGGTTTTTCAGGGTCTCTGAGGTGATCTACTGCAAATGCAGACAAACAAGAAAAACCCTTTTGTATAGCATTGGTAAAAAGTCAGGACATCCGTCGTTATCTGCCAATCTTGATAATTCATGAGATACCGTTCCCATTACTTGGATCACGTATCAGTTTGCCTAACCTCTGAGACCGGAGCTCATTTTTAATTCATTGTAAAAACCCACTGAAACGTTGTAATTAGGAAATCCATCTTGCTGTATTCCGTGGAGTGGCCTTAAGAGACCAAAACTCGCCGACATATCGCTACTACTGTTTTATGAATAGTTATTTAACGCTGGGGAAATGTAACAGGGGCCGTTGGAGGATCCTTACACATTCTGCAATGTTCTATTATTTAACGAATACATTGGCCGCACGTTTATAACGAAAGACAGTAAGCCAGTGGAATGAGGAACCAGCGAACTATCGCAACTTGGTGGTGCAGTGAGCCACTATAGTGCCGTTTAGACGGCAGAGCAAAAAGCCACATTCCGATCCCACCCACATTCAAAATGCCGGATGTGGTGTACTTGATGTGCGCGCGACTACACGACTGATTTTGACCAGGACGCATTCCAGTGTGGGACTTTGATCCCTGTCACTCCGGCTTCAAACTGTGAGCAGGCGGAACTCTCCATACTTGATGGACCAAAGGAGGTACAAAATTTCGATGGTACTCTACGGGTGTTGGGTAGCAGGAATTCGTATCATGGCTCTGTTTTCTCACCATCCTGTTACAGAAATAATCTAAAATAATATAAGAATTACTATAAAGAGAATGAAAATAAATGAAATGGTCCATGGACCATGTGCTCACCCGTTTGGACATACATGTAATAGTGTAATGACAGAGAGAGTGTACATGTCAGCAGAAATCTATTTTTGATGTCAGTTATGAGCGATCTGGGTCAAGTCATTCCCAAGTTGCAGGACTTCAATGATTTTTGTGTTATGCCACCTGGCGGCCATATTGGATGTCCGATCGGGCCAAAACTTCACATGCACATAAAGGTCATCTAGAGGGAGCCACATAGCACATTTGAGCGCTCTGGGTCAAGTCAGTCATTCCTGCGTTATAGCACATTTGATAATTTTCGGTTTACGCCACCTGGCGACCATATTGGAAGTTTAATCAGGCCGAAATTTGACGTGCTTGTAAAGATCATCTAGAGGGCGGTAAATTTTAAGATTGAGCACTCTGGGTCAAGCCGTTCCTGAGTTATAGCACTTGGATGATGTTCAGGTTACGCCACCTGGCGGCCATATTGGATGTCCGATCGGGCCGAAACTCGGTATTGTTGAAGGTACCCCTCTAATACACGTTTATGCAAGATATGAAGACGCTCGGTGAAATAATGAAGAACTGTGGTAGGTTCGTTACTTTTGTGGAACTTTGACCTCTGTGACCTTGAAAAGTAGGTCAAATCAAAAACCCGTTATATATGTTATGTATCCTAATTAGATACACCTATGATAAAAATTTGGAGACGATCCAGTCATTAGTTCAGGAGTTATTGCACTTTTTGTGTTTTTGGTTTTTGGTTTTGGTTTTACGCTACCGAAGTACAAAAAGTGTACACCAATGCGCATGCGCCCAGGTAAAATTAATCCGCTTTCAGGTCTCGCTTTTGTTTAGATGGGCAACTTCAATCCGGCCTTTCGTGGACCGAGCCAGGTTCATAAGTGGATCACTTCTTTCGATGGTCCACTTCGGAATCCGGATTGGTCCACATAGGGCCCGATTGGTTTGCGTTTAGACGGGAAAAAATAGAGCCGCATTCCGATTCGATCGGATCGCATGTGGTCTTTTTCCTGCCTTCTACACGGACCTTGTATCTCTTTTCGACGTTTCGTCCCTAAAGCTAGGAATCCACCATTGATTTTCAAGCTGATTTTGCGTTGCGACTTGCTTTGCTACTAAAGGTCCCGGGCCACTTGTGCGTTTTGCGCTGCGTGATGCGTCAAATCTTTGGTTATTTTCCGCCGTTCTGCTTCCTAACAAAAGAGTTGACGCATGACGCAGCGCAAAACGCACAAGTGGCCCGAGACCTTAAGACTGCGTTGCAACTGGGCACTCGATCGCCGTAGTGGACTGGCGAAGATGTGGTCAATTTCAGTCGGCAATCGGTCGGCGACCGGTATCACGGTGTACAATCAACATCGCCGTACAGTTGCGGGAGAAAGTTCCGGTCACATACGCTTGGCAAAGCTGAGACGCCAAATTACTATAAATACCATTCCTGAGGGCAAAATGACAGCCCTAGGTGAATGAATACACTCTAAAAGGCATGCCCCAGAAATTCGCAGGAGAATGCATCGAAAATCGGCTATTTTAAAATCAACTGTACGGCTGCGGGAGATTTTTGACTGTACGGTGTGGGAGCGCTTGCTCAGAAAAAATAATTCGGATTGATTTTTGCTTTTTGGATGTCTCTCTACATAAATCTCTTGAGAATGGCCTCCGGCGATGTTAACCGGTATCAGGGCCGTGTATGATCCATATTGACGGATGAAGGCGGGAGGTGGTTACGGTAGCTAACTATCTGCTTCTTGAAAATCGGCGCTAAAATTCCAAGATTGGTTAAAACAATCCTTTAGGGTTGCCACTCACGGTAAATCGATAACGTAATCATCACCAGCGTTTTTGACTCGATTACGCAGCGCTTGTGCACTCTGAAGGCCTGGGACCACACGTGCGTTTTACGCTGCGTTTTGACGCTTCGCCCATTGTTTGGAAGCAGAGCGGCGGAAAATAACAAGATTTAACGCATCACGCAGCGTAAAACGCACATGTGGACACAAGCCCTCCGCTCTGCTTCCAGCAAGGGGCGAAGCGTCAAAACGCAGCGTAAAACGCGCATGTGGACCCAGGCCTAAAGGTCTCGGGCCACTTGTGCGTTTTGCACTGCGTGATGCGTCAAATCTTTTGTTAGGAAGCAGAGCGGCGGAAAATAACAAAAGATTTGACGCATCACGCAGCGCAAAACGCACAAGTGGACCGTTTGTCGCGCGTCTTGACGGAGCGTCCAACGCTCCGATAACACGCATGGTAATGTTTAATGGATAAATCATAGGAATGTATCCACTTGTGCGTGACAGACATACAACATGCTGCACTGACGCTCCGTCAAGCGCTCAATAAAGAAATTTTCTTTATTGTGCGATTGACGCTCCGTATATTCAGTTGCGTGTTATGTGATCAGCCAATAGAAATACTCGAAGAACTTGTCCTCGTAGCTAAAGAGGCTTTTTATCAAGTGATGATATTCCCCCTCTATAACCACAGGTCATGAACCCAGTACCGTACCAGGGCCGCAGCTAACATGCCCCCCCCCCCCGGGCAAATTTTGCAAAAAAAAATTTCCAAGAAAATCAAATGGGATAAAAGATCATTATTGTTCATATCTCAGAATGCAGGAATTTCACCTCAAATCGCATCTCAGAGCTTCTAATTTTCAAAACTGGCCCCTTCGGCGAAGCCCACGCCCGTTGGGCTCATCTGCTTAAAATGCCCCCCTTCAGTGCGGAAAAAAGCTAGGTACGGCCTTGAGTACTCGCGAGTTCTTCGCCTCTTGAATTATTATAGGCATATAAGAGCACAAAATCTGTGTCTGAATCACTACTAAACCGCCTATAGGTCTCGGGCCACTTGTGCGTTTTGCGCGGCGTGATGCGTCAAATCTTTTGTTAGGAAGCAGAACGGCGGAAAATAACAAAAGATTTGACGCATCACGCAGCGCAAAACGCACAAGTGGCCCGAGACCTTAACTCAGCCATGTTGGAGGGTCTGCACTTGCTGACTGTGACCTACATGTCACCTAGGTGGACACATCTGTCGCTGCGCATCACGCAGCGTGTTATCGGAGCGTTGGATGCTTCATCAAGACGCGCGACAAACGGTCCAAGTGGCCCGAGACATTTAAGGTCTCGGGCCACTTGTGCGTTTTGCGCTGCGTGATGCGTCAAATCTTTTGTTATTTTCCGCCGTTCTGCTTCCTAACAAAAGATTTGACGCATCACGCAGCGCAAAACGCACAAGTGGCCCGAGACCTTTAAGGCCTGTTTCCACATGAACGTGTTACGCTGCGTTATGACGCTTCGCCCATTGTTTGGAGGCAGAGCGGCGGAAAATAACAAAACATTTAACGCATCACGCAGCGTAGTACGCACATGTTGAAACAGGCCTTTAGAATACCCAGACTTAAGCGGGCCACACACGATCAATATTATTGCACAATATGGAGCCAAAAGTAAGGGCATGTGCTTCTGGCATAATGGGTGGAAGAAAGATTGGCAATAATATCGCCCATTTTGGCCCTCATATTGTGCAATAATACTGAACGTGTATGGGCGCCTTTAAGCGGCCTATCCACGTGCAATATTATTGCACATATGAGGATCGATATGGGCAATATTATTGCCAATCTTTCTCCCATCCATTATGCCAGAAGCACATGACACCCATTTTGGGCCCCATATTGTGCAATAATATTGTACCGTGGAAAAAACGCTTTACGCAATACAGGCCTTGGCTGATTTCCACCGGTAGAGAATAAGGGTTCACACTTGCCAACCAGACATGATTACGCAAAGGTATATATATTTCAGACACTACATCGAAGTAAAACCATATCTATCGTAAAATTGAAGAAAATCACGAATACTCCACATTCTTTTCTAAGAGACCAAAAGATCCGATGGGGAGGTGTTAAGCACTGTGCATAGTATCAGTCGTCTTACCGTGTTCCTTGCACTGTCTCAGTTTAATGAGACTGATGCCTATATAATAGTGACTTTCCTGAACTACTTATTTCTTGTTTCTTGTTCCAAGGGTGGTCTCCGTCTCAGAAGATGAAGTACAGGACCGTAGAAGCGTGTCGGATTTTTAGCCAATCGGGGGCCTGAACCCATAAAAAAGCAAAAAGTCACGGTCAAATTAACAAAGGGGATTAGCACCTAAGAGACTAACCTGCACAAAGTGTGTATCTCAGAGACGGTGACTTCGATTAGCTTCAAATTCGCACATATTAAATCTCATGTGAAGTGATTGATAACATTATGAAGAAAAATTATTTTTGTCAACTGTTACCCATTAATTTGAAACAATTTTTTTTTTTTAGATGGCTAGAAATGGTGGCAAAATAGGATTTATTGTCTCTGTTTTCGCAGTGGCTTGAAGACCACTTCAAACAAAAAGCCCCAATGCTCAGTTTTGATTTATTGATCTCAGATTGACAGGAAATGAAGCAAGAAGATTCTGTGATTTCTGGGTGAACTCATGCTCTGGAAGAGCAAAAACAACTCTTCACAACAGGCTTCCAAGTTGATTACCCAATGTGGTAAGCCACAGGCAGTTTAGCACAACAATAATCCTTTATTTACCATGGTCAATGGAGAGCACTCGCGTCCGAGGTCAAACTGGCCAATATTGTTCCATTGATTCCCCTATGATTCATGAATTATCACCAGTTCTTGTATAGTCCATAGATATTACATAATGAAAGAAGGGGAGTTATAACAAAAATAGAATACTTTTTCCAGACATTAGCCACCACACCATTCATGTGGCCTCAGCTCATGTCAAAGACCAACCATTGATTCCCATTACATAATTCTGAAGTGCCATGGGGTTACGCCTACATGAATCTGCCTGAGCCCTTTCACATTACAAGGCCTAATACAAGCCAAGCATAACACAGACAGAAATAGATTTGTTTTGGCTCTTCCAGAGCATAATTCCACCCACAGATCACAGAATCTTCTTGCTTCATTTCCTATCAATGGGGAGCGCCAATTGGTCACGTGATGACTACTGATAGAGCAGACGAGACACCTAGCGTTGACCTAGGCCCATTGTTCGAGAGATGCGGTTCACCAAGCACGGCCAATCACACCTTGAATCGTCATGAATAATAGGTGGCATTGGTGTACTATCAGTTCAAAACCACGCGTATATTCTCGCGTGGTCTGCGTGATCGGTGTTCCCTATTTGGGATCAATAAATCAAAACTAAGCATTGGGACCTTTTCTTTGAAGTGGTCTTCAAGCCACTGTGAAAACACAGACAATGAATCTTATTTTTTTCCACCATTTCTAGCCATCTAAAAAAACCATTGTTTCAAATTAATGGGTAACAGTTGACCAAAATAATTTTTCTTTTTGCTGTTATCAATAACTTCACATGAGATATAACATGTGCGAATTTGAAGCTAATCGAAGTCACCGTCTCTGAGATACACACTTTGTGCAGGTTAGTTTCTTAGGTGGTCATCCCCTTTTAATGATTCTGGGGGCTAAAGCCCCCCCCCCCCAGCCCCCAGCTCCTACGGCATTGAAGTACGCGCTGCAATGAACTTCGGACCACCTGAGGGTCGACATACACGGCCCTGATACCGGTTAACATCGCCGGAGGCCATTCTCAAGAGATTTACGTCCAAAGATATCCAAAATGTCTAAATCAATTCGAATAATTATTTTCTGAGCAAGCGCTCCCGCACCGTACAGTCTTAAGCAAGGTTCATTGGCACACGGATTCGATCCGTTTCCAGTCCGTTAGATTGGTACCCGATCCTCCGCTGGTGGCGCTGGCGGGCTGGATGTAGCGGAGGATCGGTCCTGGCTACTGAGGACGGCAGAAATCTGGCTGCCGCCGGAAGTGACTAGTATCCAGTCATGACTGTACTTAGAACACGTACAACCACATGATGAAGGACCGGATACCAGTTGCAACGAGGAATCATGGCGGCGGCTGGTAAATCAACATTGCAGAGAATAAATATCGCTTTTCGCTTGCTACAAAGCGTGCCTTAGCGATAATCAATGCCAGACGAAAGACTGAGTATGGGTCCTTGAAACCAATGCATGCAAAAGCCTTAAAAAGTGCATAGCGAATGACACATGGCTGATTTTACAACCGATTGTGGCAAGTCCGTTGGTTTTCGAATTGGACCAATCAACGCCATGAAACTCGCAGGCAGTACCGGTCTATATATTTTATATTTATAGACCGGGGACCAGTCTACCAGTCCGTTTGCCCCTAGTTTTCCGGATACGACAACGCTGAAGTCCATTTGATAGATTTTTTACGGACATGAACCGGACCAATTCCGTGTGCCAATGAACCTTGCTTTATTCTCCTGCAGCCGTACAGTTCATTTTAAAATTGCCGATTTTCAATGCGTTTTCCTGCAAATTTCTGGGAGATATTGCAGCAGCATGCCTTTTATAGTGTATTCGTTCGCCTAGGGCTATCATTTTGCCCTTAGCAATGGTATTTATATTGATTTGGAACCTCGCCACGTGTTGGTCACCGGAACTTTCTCCCGCAGCTGTACGGCAATGTTGATTGTACACCGTGGGTATCAGTTCCTTACGATCGTATTCAGTCGCAGGTACCCGTAGCAGGTTGCAAAGCAAGTCGCAACGCAGAAAATCAGAAGTGGATTCCTAGCTTAAGTCGATCTATACCCATTGCGTGGCGCCGAACTGCCCAACTTAAATTCGTGATAATTCATTGATAACAATGATTACAAAAACATTGCTGGTCCGGTACGTTACGTATGAAGTATCTAAGTGAACTTTCACCCTAAATAACTGGATCCTATTTCCGGATTGCCCAGAAAAATGACTTTGTTGGAAAGGCCGAAAAAATTTCCTTGAGCAATTTTACGTCAACATGCTATGTCGCATCGAAGCAAACTCTGTTGAAAAAGACGCAGACATACCTAGCGCATGTCCGTATCAACGCAGATTTTAAAAAAAATATGTTAATTATGCTTATAATTAACAAAGTTTAGCTTTTACTCCACAAAATTTTCTTTGTTTCGTGAATTTCGCGGACATCTACTTCAAAAACCCAGAATCGGCTGTTATACGGACAAGCTCCATTTGGTGAACAACACATTTCCATTTTCAAAGTTTGAAAATTGTTTATAAAAGTGGGAGAAAAACTGCTCGAAAGTTTGAAACTTTATTCTTCACGTGGGTTTGTTTACTATTTGCAACACACGTTCACTATAGTGCGTTTCCAAATATTACGCGGGCAAATCAGCGGACCATTGAATGCCAAGGCCTATAATTGACTGACAACAATAAAATCTATTTCAGCGCTAACGCGGTCTAAAATTTGCGAACAGAGTAGAGGCAATTATTATTCATTATGATTGATTCAGTTTCACACCAGTGGGTCGCTTGGAATGCGCTTGTCTGGGGGAAAACCCAATGACTATAGATCGACCTTAAGGCTTCCATTACATAGGGCGACATGGTATACCGACACGCCGGTTAACAATGGCTTCAGAAAGGGTTGGCGACCGTGAAGCCATTGTTATCCGGCGTGTCCGTATCCCGTATACGTCTATGTAAGGCTGGGTTTACATCGAGGCATACGCGACACGGTCACGCAGGCGAACAATGGCTTCACAAAGGATTCATCACCATGAAACCTTTGTTCGTCTCCGTGTTCGTGTTGCGTGTGCCTCGATGTAAACCCAGCCTAATGGAATCGTAATGCATTGCCTCAAGGACGTCGAGACGCAATGCCATGGCATCGCTTTGCCCTATTTCAAAGGGACCCTACAGGCAACCTCCTCATAGGCACTTTGATGTCCTTTTTACACCAATAGGTTGGCATGAGAATCAAACCCTGACATGTAGTGCAATAAAATAGGCCTACATTAAACATCAATATTTGAGCTAAAATCAGCAGGACCTTAATTGCAAGCGCCACCTGTGATAAAGTGACTGCACTGATATGAGCCTCATGTAGCCAGCTGTCTGTAGAGTCCCTTTAACGTGTTTGGTAAAACCGCTCGCGATCTACATTTGAATGATCTAATGCTGATATCAGGTCGACCTTGCGACGGCACAAAACAGGCGGCGACTGAATTTTCCGCCATCACTCTGCGTCTGAGACGCGACCGCATGGAACAAATCAGTCGCCGATATGTGTGGATGACCGCAGTTGCGTCTCACTTGCAACGATTGGGATCAAAAAGGGGTTGAAATGCCCAACTTCTATGCCATCCCAGCGGGCGTAATGCATTTGAAGTCGACCTGACGATTTCCTGCACGCCGATGCCGCCTGTTCCACGATGAGGGCACACATTTTCAATTTTGCGACCTGACCGCGATTCCGTCACTTGATGCCGACTGTTCCGTCGCAGCGCAAGCAATCGCCGTGCGACCTGACAACAGTATACTTGATGAAGGGCTAAAGTCACGCTATAACAGCGCGTTGAACTTTGCAAGTGATGAAAAGTATGGCGTCCATTTTTGTCAACTACAGTTTATGGTTTCGATATGGTAGCAGTCCTGCATACTGTAGATGTGACCACTGGCTATGTACGGGAGAGGACACCAGTCTTATCACGATGGGGAGGGCTACTGAGGCATACCTCATGCATAGAGCGGCACTTTACCAGCGTGGTGAGAAATAACACGAAAGCATTTTCCGTTCGCATAAACTGGCCCTCATCCAACTGTTTTGCTGATGAAAGATGCAGTCATATTCGCCCTGCGCGAGTTCGTTTTTTTCTCTCTTTATTTCATAATAGAATCTTTCGCCCAGCATCCAGCACACCCGGCCAGGAGCCAAACTCATCCCAGGAGTACCCGCCATGGTTTTAATTATGAATAATTTTGCTTGAGTAACCATATCGTTTGATATACAATCCATCCTGGAATAAAAAACATCCGTTGCTGGGGGGAATCGGCGGACCTCTCCACCGACATATTTGATATTTTTACAGACTAAGAATGAATTTTCTGTAGTTTTTGTGGCAATAGCCTGGAACATTTTTCTCGTTGTCGATATTGTGTGAACTTTTTTTCCAATACAATACCTAATTTCCCTAGATATCATGTTCATAAAACAGACCAGGGGCCGGTTGTTCAAAACCATCGTTAGGCTAAACCATCGTTATCTCTCTGTTAAACCATCGTTATCTTGAACCATCGTTAGGTTTGGGTTGTTCAAAGCATCGTTAGGTTAACGATGGTTTAACTTTGGTGCTAAACCATCGTTAAGTTAACGATGGTCCAGTGTTCTGTTAAGCCGTCGCTAAGGACATCCAATATGGCCGCTCATCTGCTGCTGTTGCACCAAGGGCACAGAAAAGAGAGGAAATATAGGAGAATTAATGATATTCTTCATGAGGAAGACGATGATTTTTTGAGAGCTAGGTACCGGTTTAGCCGAGCTAGCATTTTGCACATCACAGACCTCATCAGAGGGGAGATCGAAAGGCAAACAAAGAGGTCACACAGTTTGTCGGCGGAAGATCAAGTGCTCGTGGCCCTGAGGTACTATGCCTCAGGTTCATTTCTTCAAGTTGTTGGTGACCATCAAGGGCTGGACAAGGCCACAGTTAGCCGGGTGCTTGTCGATGTGCCCAATGCCATTGCGAACCTGAAGGACCAATTTATCAAGTGGCCGACTGAGGCGAATGAATTGGCAACTATTAGGAATGGCTTTTACGCCATGGCTGAGTTTCCAAACGTTATTGGCGCTGTCGATGGGAGCCATGTCCGAATCCAATCACCATCAACGCCTGCATGGTACCCTCAAGGTCCAGATGTGCCATCCTACGAATCCACCTTTGTCAATCGGAAGCAATTCCACAGTATCAACAACCAAGCAATCTGCGATCACAGGGGTGAGTAGGCCTAGGATATACATAGGCCTACACTGCCCCATGTGCATCATGCAATCGCAATGCATGCATCAATGTCATGCATGTCATGTGCATGGTCATGGATGGCATGGTGAGATGGTTCACTGACATCCATGCTCACTGCTCATCATCCTGATATTCAAGCATTTGCCTCTGATTCTTGGGCTATATTTGCACTCACAGATTCGAAAAATAGGCATTATGAACTCTCTGCCATCTGTTTGGGTGATCAGGAATAGTTTTGAGGCAGCAAAGAAGTCATTTCCAGAGAATTTCTCAGTGTCATGTATCTCAATACATGCAATAACGTGTAATGTCCTGTACTGGTCCCAGAGTACAGTCAGCTGATGACATAAAGTATGGGAGGCTAAATTGACCAAAATACCCACCTCATCACATTTCCTAATAATAATATCACAATAAGTAAAAGTGACTACAGACTCAAAATTCAGTATGTGATGATATTGTCCTATGGAATTTTTTTCACCATTCTAAGAATTGAACAGAATATATCTTTAGAATAAAACAATTTAAATATTTGAAAAGTTTTTTTTTCATATTTTGAAACTGTGATTTTGATAATTTACTTTGTGTGCAAACTAATTTTTCCAACGTCTACAGTGGTTTAGGCCTGTAGATCCCAGCTGGGTATTGAAATCTGAGTCCCAAAACACTTTTACTTGTCGTTGAAATCTGTAGAGTAGTTTCCTTGCACCGCTATAGAGACCTTTCAAACAGAGTTTATTGATTTTGTACCGGTATGTCTTTTTCAGGAAAAATCACAAATTTAGTATCTCTCTGGCCCGGGGCAACACATGACAGCCACATTTTCCAAGAAAGCAGAATTGGGCAATACCTGGCACAAAATCATGATGTTGGGATTGGGCATTTGCTTGGTGATTCTGGCTACCCTTGCCGCCCTTTCTTACTCACGCCATACCTACATCCTGCCAATCCAGCAGAGGAACGCTACAATCGAGCACACAAGAGGACAAGAAGCACGATAGAGCGCTGTTTTGGTATACTAAAACGGAGGTTCCACTGCCTGCACAGTGAAATTAGGATGAGGCCAGAGAGGGTCTGCAAGATCATCACTTCCTGTGCAGTTTTGCACAATATTGCTATCGATCTGCGTGAGCCACAGTTGGAGCCAATCAGAGAACCACAGGAAAGGCCACAGTACAGGGGTCATCAAGACGGCCGTGCCATGCGAAGACATGTTACGGATACATTTTTCGGACAGTGAGCAGGTGAAGATAATGAAGACTGGTCAAGACTGTACTGACTAACAACTACAGATCTTACACGAGTCATTCATCTTCATCATTATTTACAATTAAGATTACGATATTATTTACAATTAAGATTACGGAGTCGGAATATTCATCACTCAAGTCATTTCAAGTGTGTGTGTGTGCCCACTCAATCCTTCAGTCCAACATACCAAAACTCCTTTAGAAAAATGTCCAACCAAGAAAAATGTCCAACTCCATGAAAATTTAAACAGCGGCAACAGTTTCAAGACCTATTTAGTATTCCACATTTTCTAGTCCCAAATCACGTTCTAAAGCCAGTATTTGCAGTTTGTATTTCTTTTCCCGCAGAATGGAGCACTTCAGTTCCTGTTCAAAGAAGGCATGCTGGCTTGGGCAGATGCATCTGCAAGCTTTGGCTGCTTTTCCATCATCCTTCCTCTTGTTGGTGGCTTTCTTAGCTGGTTTAGGAACAGCCATTACGGGTACTTCATTGTCAATGTCGTCATCTGCTTCTTCAATATCCTCCACTGCTGGCACTGTAAATATTAAAAAGAAAATGTAGCCTACTTTTTGGCAAGACCAATGTTTGATTGGTTGTTACCATGGTTACATGGAATTTTATGACAAGTCTGTGATATTATATAAGGAATGACTTTGGAGGAATTATACTGAATATAATTCTTCCAAAGAGTGTCTGACAAAATATCTATATCTATATATATTTATAAATTATACATGTACTTACAGTACGTTGCACAATTGACCTCCCTTCCGCGGCGCGCACCACCCGCGTACCACATGCAGCGTCATTCTCGTACCATCCTCGTATCTTCCTAGGATGTGGCGCGGCGTCATGGAAGGCATGCAGTGAAGACGTAACGTCATTCACCCGACGTCACGCAACAGAGACGCGTGACGTACCCGTACCATCCGCGATGAACTGAAGGTTACCTTCCGCGCCACGTCCGAGGGAGGTACGCGGATTCTAGGAGGTCAATTGTGCAACGTACTGTATAATATTCCACATTGTATTGAGATAATGATAAAGAAATTTGATAGGCCTAGCACTTTTTCATGAACAACTTTGTATTTTTGAGACCACCTTTCGAACCATAGGTCGTCAGCTGCTATTGCTAGGCCTATCAAATTTCTTCATCATTATCTCATTGCTCAACACGGCACCAATCAATATATTCAATTGTATTGAAAGACTGCAGATTCATAATTTGTATGTAAATAAACCATTTGAGAATTAATACACCAATGGCTTCCCATACATTGATTTATGGAGGCGTGATAGATGGCAGCGCTGGGCATATGCAAAAGGTCAAGGTCGATTGCCAGTTTAGAAAAGTTATCACACCAAAATGACCTGAATGAAAGGCAGTTCCTGCTGCAAATGTCACATCATTTCAGGTAGGAATTAGTCCAAACGATACAAAAAGTATCCAAGTCCCCCCAGAGTTAATGCTAGCAAGAATTATAAGCATTTGCTGCTATATTTAGATGATGGATCTTGATGAACAGAAATTCAGTGCTGCTTTTTGGGCATGTTGGGGGCGGCCATATTTTTCATTTCTAGGATTTGGCTGACGTCTTGAGCAGACGACATTTTCCTTCATCATCTGCATGATCAAAAACATTCAGTGAATGACAGAAAAATGGGGAAATCATACCTTCTGCATCAGCCTGGCCTTGCATTGATGCAAAAAGCCGTGCGAGTTTGCTGGATTTTGTCACATTCACGACTTCTTGGCAAGCTGGTGGTGGTGTTGGTGCCTCTGCTGCTGCTGCAGGTTGTTGAGATGGGCAAGGCTGTGGTTGGTCTGGTGCCTCCGTCTCCATTCCCCCATCGATCCCGGTCCAGGAAGGACATGGACTGTACATGTCAATAATCTTTTGGGAAGATTCAGGCAGCTGAGTTGGTGGAGGACCTCCTCCAGTTGTCTTCAAATGTTGTTTCCTGGCTCGTTCCAGGGACTTGGCCTTGCTTGTCATGCTGTGCCATTTTGTCTTAACCTCAGATGGGGTGCGTTTTTCAACGCCTGTGGAATTTATTTGATGCGTTATTTTCTCCCATATGAGCTTTTTCTTCTGGTTTGTCACAGTGTTAGTGAAACTTGATGTCAGTACACTTAGATTTTCTTTGGTCAAATCAATCAAAAGCGCCTCTTCGATGGCAGAAAAATTAGGTTTCCTCCTTTTTTTAGGAGGAGAAGGGACAGCTGACATATTGGTAGCGGCCATCTTGGATCCCACAGGAAGTGCTGTTTAATGGAGCATTATGGGAAAAACCATCGTTAAGTTCACTGTCAGCTAACAACACTGTTAACGACAGTTTGAACAACAAAAAATTAACGATGGTTTAGCTAACGACTTGTTAAGCATTTTAACGACAGTTTAGAGTTAACAATGGTTTAGCGTAACGATGGCTTTGAACAACCGGCCCCAGGTTTATTCATCGAGCAGCACGATAAATAAGAATATTCTGGGGCTTTTTGAGCCGCTCGATGAGCAGTACGTAGATTCAGTCTTATTTATCGAGCTAGCTCGACAAACAGGCTTCAAATTGAACCTTGCAGGTCGAGCTCTGGCTATAAAGACACGCCCCCACATGAATATGCAAAATGGCGCCAGCCGCTTTAGCTCGAAGGTTGCAGAGTTTTCCTGCTCTTTTTGATAAAGGCACAGAAATAATCATCTTCATACTGATGCAGAGCCCTTTCAAAATCGGCAAAGGATTAAAATTTTCGACAGACGTCGACCCAAATGCGCCAGAAACAGAATCCGCCTGTTTCGCCTCCGATTTTGGACGTCAAATCTGATTGGTCAATGTCAAATGAATATTAATGAGGGCGGCTCGACGTTTAAGCCAACTTTTGCCTATTGTTTATCGAGCCGGGATCGAAGGATAACCAATTTCAAAACATTTTCTGGCCCCAATTTCAAAACATTTTCTGACCCCGATTTCTTTTATTCCAACACGAATTTGTGTATTTCGGATTATAAAAAAACGTCCCACTTTTTAAACTTCAATATCTTCTGATAATAAGCAAAAAGTCAATCTCCAGAATTCACAAATTTTCGACCCCAACCGGGGTCTTTTTCAAGTGGAACTTTACAATCTGAAACTCTAGAAAAGAGTCTTTTCTAGAGTTGTTTGTCAATTTGAATTTGTGTGTCAATTTTGTGCTATTCTGTATCTTCAATATCTTCTGAAGTATCCAACTGAATATCATAACAGTGCACTCATAAAAAGTTTGTACACAGATGTAAAGAGGTGGCATAAATTTCATGTCAATATCTCTATTGAATGTGGAAAGATGTCCGGTGCAGAACAACACGTCGAAATTGAAACAACGAGTATGAGAAGTTTCTAACTCAGCTCATAAGACTTGAAACTCTCATAAAAAAACTCAGCTCATAAAACTTGAAAGTGCACCTAGCACCCCATAGTTTCTAGGTGGCCACAATGTGTCATTGACACGCAGGCACCGTTCTTACGAATAAATAAATAAATAAATAAATAAAAACCTCTCAGCTGGGCTTCCGAAACGGATTCTGCTAAAGGGCAAACCTGCAATGTCCTTGAATGCATCTTGCCATGGATTAAAAAAATAGAGCCAGAGCACATCCAGACTGTACAGGAATGGCAATTTGACTGGTGCAGGCACTGTGGCATCGGGTGGTGCCATTGAACCTCCACCTACGATACTGCACTTTGACACTTGCATCTTTGTTTCGGACATTGTTCTACACTTAAAGATCATTGTTTACATTCGGTGTTTGTAAACATGGATGTTTACATTATCTTATTTTAGACTTTTGGGACATGCCAGCCCACTGAATTGAATACTTCCGGTATCAAAAGAATTTCTAGAGGGGCATGCCACCAAAATGTACTCATAAGACAAAGAAAGACTGGACATGATTTTCGTGGCCTGCGAAAATACCCGTGATACATTATCACAAGGGGGATATTGATGCGAAATTCACATTTTCTCGTAATCTTATCATAACCAATATTTTCGGAGCAGTTTTAATTTATTCTGAATGAAACTTCACGAGATATTTATCCAAAGAAGAAAGCACAAAAATTGACACACAAGGTGATAAATATCAAGAAGTCAACTTCCAAAACTTGCGAATTTTCGACCCCAACCGGGGTCATCCTCAGGCACTTTACAGTTGGAGAGTCCAGGTCTTTTCTGGTCTCTCCAACTGAAAAGTGCCTGAGGAAGAGCCCGGTTGGGGTCGAAAATTCGCAAGTTCTGGAAGTTGACTTCTTGATATTCATCATGAGATATTTAAATTTGAAAAGTGAGACTTTTTTTCTCTCGAAAAACCGATATGTTACGGACCAAGCTGACGAACAAGACCAAGATCTAAGGTCAGTTTACCCCCCCCCCTTTGTTCTCTGAGGTGTATAATCAGTGACCACAGGCACACGGTGAACACCACAGCAAGGACGAGACCTACATTTCTAATCAGATATCTCTCTCACAAACAGGAGGCCGAAAAAAATGACTCAACACCGGTTTCTTAGTGGGGAATGACACTCAGACGATCAATTAAATCACCTCCGTATTGAATTTTGCAGTATATTCAAAGTGTCAGGAGAGTGCGGGTAGAGGTCTCATAGCCTCGTGAAGGTCCTCAAAATGCTTGTCAGGTACGTACTTCAAAACATCAAGGCGTAGTTTTCAGCACACATTGAAAAAACTTCGGTCAGATAGAGCATAGTACGTTTTACACTGTAACAATCGGCTTTGCTAGCGATATTTTATTAAAAAGATGAAGTGTTTTTCTCTTTCTTTGGAACACAAAAGCGAATGTGAAAGCGAATGTGGGCTCAACGTCCTTGTAACGATTTGGCGAGGTAGTTATTGCGTCATTTGATACGGCTGTCTGAGCCGAGGGCTTGAAAACCAGATGAAATTGCCTGGATTGTAAATCGTCTGAAGTGTAATCTTTGAATCCTACTCCGTCTAATTAGAGTACACCAATAATTGGCTTCGGTTGTTCTCTTTTGAAGTATTCAAATTGCACGAGTTTATTTTCTTTGCAATTTCGTCATATTTGTTGTTGGTTAAATTACTTGAGAACTCCGCGTGAGCCAATTTTGTCTTAAATTATGCAAAGTTTGAGGTTTCGTACGATCAAAAAGCGCGGCTTGGGATACGTTTAGAGAACTAATTAATTAAGACCCGATAGTCAAATTGCGTTCCTAAGAATCCCAGTTGGCTGCAAGTGAGAACTCACTAACGAAACAAGAAATCCCATCGCAATTACTGCGCATAGAAATGAAATGAATTTGGGAATTGTCATATATGAAGACGCACGAAGTCGTCACTATATAGATGAGTTGCGGATACAAATTGTCATATGGAGAACGCGCGCATACGCAGGTTGCCGTTTTGACTCAATCTCGTACCCAGAGATTAGGTACGCTTGGCCGAGGTTGGATGTCGTTCCACTAATCTATGGAGACTATACTTCGAGGTTTCCAAGACACGTGTTGCACACGGCGCATGAATTTACTACTTTTTTGACCGTTTCACACCGCAAGTTTGTGCTCCAAGGAGTGCTTTGTTGGTGAGCTGGCTTTGAGGCATTCTCACCACTAAGATCATCACACTTTTAAAAGTGGGTCAATTTTGTCCCCGAACCGTCACATTAAATTAAAAGAATGGGCCGTTTTAGCCCGTTGATTTCGCGTCCGAAAAAAAGAAATTCATAATTAGAATGACAACCGAATACACAGCCGTAAACCCCTGACGTTAAGCTTTTGAGATATGTGTCAGAGACACCGAGCCAATATCTATGAAATATTGCGGAATAGACGTCAAAAAACCTTTACAAATTGGTCTTTCATGCTTGTTCGGGACGAGTTGTCTCATTCCGTCACAGCGGCTTACACATTGGGTGAGGTCAGAATTCCGTGTATGTTCTGTGTTATGTGTTAGTGTTACATATCTGTCAGTTTCAACATTTACCACAGCCCCTTCAACACTGTTGAAAAGGGGCTGTGGTTAGCAACCTGTTAACAGCCTGTTTACAGGATGCTAACATCCCGTTAACGGGCTGCTAACAGCCTGTTAACATGAACATCGTTCACCAACTCATCCAGCTGCTCCTGTGTGAGTCTTATGTGTCTCTCGGAAGGCTCATTACTCACAGTGAGCCTGAAATGGGTTTAAGAGCAAAAAATTGCCCACAAATCAAACCTGTACCATCTGTTAGAGTATGGTCTGGGGAGTGTTTTGATGCAAAAAGGAAAAAAATCTGTTGGGAATTTTTTGAGAAAATCGCATTTTTCTGAAATTTCAATGTCAGAATTCAAGAAATGGATAAAAAAGTGTTAACACACATTTTTTAAACTTCAAAATCAATTGTATTCATTTGCAAATGATACTAGGAAAGCTCTGATATAAAGACAATAAAAAATTCACTGTTTTTTTGAGAAAATAGTTTTTTTCTTAAATTTCAATGGAATTTGAGAACTTGGATAAAAAAGGGTTAACACACATTTGATTGTGGTGCTGGAAGAGCACCAAAGCAAAGACATTAAGGAATTGTGCATAGATGTCAATGTGCATCGCAATCCTAACAATGTTAGGATTGGGGTTGACCCCCCTCCCCCTCCTCATCCTGATGTAGGAACATTGACAATCGACAATAATTATTGACCATTGACCAAAATTTGAAAAAAATGAAACGTCGACCAAAAACAATCTTAATAAGACCCAGACTCCCTCCCCTCTTCCTAATATTGCTGAGATTACAACGCACATTGATTTCTATGCACAGTCCCTATCGATGTAACAGATTTTTGTTCCAGCATCTAACCATTTTATGCTTTGAGTAGTTACGACATACACTACATTTGTTCATCACGAGTAACGATCTTAGACATGACTTGAGTTGTACTCGTTTACTGATTGCTTGCGCTTCAGTCCATAGATTTTGTTCGTGTTGTCCTTCACCAGATGCCTGGTCCAATTTCTGGTAAAATCGGCGTGGACCGCCTGAAAGGCTTGTTCCGTGAACCTTGAAAGACCACACTTGTTTTGTTCACAAAAGTCAACTAAATGGGCATGGACAATATGAAATTTGGGAGTTAATCCAATCCCAAGCATCATGTAAGCATCACAAAAGTTTTTGACATCCTCCTGCCATCCATCTCAGATTCGATGAAAAACAGGAATCTACCATTTTACTCATTGCCTCAAACGCTTTCACAAACAGCTGCTTTGGTTGTTCCTGGTCAGTTCTCATGACAACCTCCTGAGGAATAGGCCTACCTGTCCTTTTCAACAATGTTCTATGTGTGGTAACCCTTTTTTACCCAAGTTCTCAAATTGCATTGAAATTTAAGAAAGAAAGAAAACTATTCTCTCAAGAAAAAACAGGGGAATGTTATTGTCTTTATATCAGAGCTTCCCTAGTATCATTTGCAAATGAATACAACAGATTTTGAAGTTTAAAAATGTGCGTTAACCCTTTTTTATCCATTTCTCAAATTCTGACATTGAAATTTCAGAAAAAATGCGATTTTCTCAAAAAATTCCCAACGGATTTTGTTCATTTTTGCATCAAAACACTCCCAGGACCATACTCTAACAGATGGTACAGGTTTGATTTGTGGGCAATTTTTTTGCTCTTAAACCCATTTCAGGCTCACTGTGTACTTTTGGCAGGCTCTCAGACAAAGTTTTCACCCCTTTCCAGAGCAAACATCTTCTTGAACACAGTTTGTCAAAACAAAGATGGTTGTAACAGTAACATAACACTAACATGAGAAATCCTGACCTCTTGACGGTGTTACAGATTCTTAACCACTAAGTGGTTAAAATTTCTAAAATGTATGGGAATTTCTGCATATTTTAACCAGTGTGTTCAAAATGAAGAGGGATCTCTTGTAAGCAATTTAGTAAAAACCCCAGCTTATTTCATCAAGAATTACCAAAGTTATAAAGAAATTTGGTTTAACAGATTTCAGTCCACCTTGATTGAATTAACACCGCCTGTTACAGTTCTGTTAGACTTAACATGTCCTGTAACAGGAGCTGTTAAAATAGATCTATTTAAACAGATCTGTAACACTAACAGCCACGTTACTTGCCTGTTTGTCGTGAGGTCAGAATTGGTGGTGAATGTTACAGATCTGTAACAGACCTGTAACATTGACACATAACACATAACATACACGGAATTCTGACCTCACCCAATATGTACTGCAAAAAATTCCAGAAAATACACGCATGTTGTCTCTCCTCGTGACCAACTCTTGAATATGACGTCACTCGATCCCCATATGCAGAATGACGTCATGCCACCTGACGAGTTAACCCGTGCGAGTTAACCCGTGACCTAAAGGTGCTTTAACATGGTCAAGATCTTGTAGCACGAACTTGAAGCAATCTTCTTGCTTCACGTTTCTGTTCTATCTACACACTAAAATCTGCACCGGCAATATTGCTCGAGCAAGTTCTATAGTATAAATAACAATATGCATTAGCATATTGTGTAGGCAGCCATGTAGCTCGACCATGTGATTCAGTAACAATAATCTTGTAACCCGCACATGTCGTATCACGTCCCAGTTTGATTGGCCGAGGGAAAAACTTGCTCGAGCATTTTAAAATGAACTTGCCAGACAATAGACCAGCTGGCTATTTTCTGTCATCTTTGTACAGCAAGAAATTGCCGCGGAACTTTCTATTCACACGGGGCAAGTTTTGAGCAAGAAGTTGAAGCAAGTGCAGTTGCTTGATCATGTTAACGGCGGAAGAGCCTTGATAGCCGAGTGGTTATCACGTCCGTTTAGCATGCTGTCTCGGTGTGATATTTTTCACTGCCCCCGTTTGTCAACGCTCCCAACAAAAGATTGACGGTATAAGCGGCGACTAGAAAATGGGAAGGCACTGATAAAATAATATGTCTTTCTGTATTTGAATGTCCGCAAAATAATAAAACGGGCATTGGCATGCGGGATGCATTCTAATTAATTACACGGGCCGTGCGGGATTAATAATCCCTTCAGTCCGTCGGATGGGAGAGTAAGCCGCGGTGTCTTGTACCTTGTGCCTTTGCTAGGGAAAATGAAAATACCGTCCAGGTGAGGAACGTGAGTAGCTCGAGATGACCTCTACCACACTCACTCACCAGGGTCAATAATGCTTGGCTTTGGCCCTGATGGAAAAGCTAATACAAATACATGTACAAATACCTGGCGGCGAGGTGTAGGCCCAAAATGACCTCACCCTCGCCTGTTGCACCCAGAACAGTAGGTGTACTTTGCACAGCAACCGTTGATATGAGAAAACCCAACACGCAATTGAAATTCTAGCCTCGTACGCCATTTGTCTCAGAAGAGACCATTAAAATGCGAATTTGTCGCGAAGTAGGTTGAAAAATTGGATTCATACATCAGCGGATTATTGGAGCAGACACATTCTCTTTATGTAAATCTTGGTGTTAGAAGTTTTAGAACAAATCAATAATTCTATAAATTAAGCTTAATTTTTTTCAACAATTCTAGAAAAACGACAGGAACGAAGAACATTCATTTTTCAGAGAACGAGGAAACCGAAAATTTATCCCGACAGGACGGCGCTGCGAGCGATGTACAGGTGTTATATCTGCCATTGTTTCTGTGTGTCAGTGTGTGCCTTTATTGTTTTGGAAACACAGGCAGATGGGTCGACACGTTTCTCTGTCTGTGCCCCATTGTCAAATCACAGCTTATTCTGTCAGACAATAGGAAGGGAACACTCACAGATAAGAAACACTGACAAACCTTACACAGGTGTAACATCTGTGAGTGTTTCTGTAGCTCAGTGTTCCCCAACAATAGACGCGGCCTAGAATGGTTATTGTTGGGTTAGTTGCCGCTTTAATCCGTCAGGAGAGAAACAATAAGAAAAACACAGAAATACGGGGAACACTGATCAACGTTACACCGGCACGATGTCACTGACATCATTTTGAGTGTTGACGTAGCGTCAGGAGAAAGTGATTTTTCTACAGGAATAATGAGACAAAAACGTTGCCTGAATCGCATCCAAATCTTCCTTTTAAAGAAAAAGCAGTGAGGTTAAAGAAATTTTCATCTGCTACAGGATGATGTAAAGTTACTGTCGGGTGATCAACACAAACGTTTTTTACGCCAAAAATAAATGGAAATATCGTTAGAGAAAAGAATTTCGGACAGCGCCACGTCGTGAAGTTAGTTCCGCCAGTTCCCCATTTCAAGCCCTGCGCTCCTTTAAGTTGGCCACACAGTTCACCACGACTTTTGTTGCTCATACAGGTAATTTTCGTGGTCGCCCCGAAAATGGCCAAGTGTGCCGTGTGTCCACTTCTATTGTTGAATGACGGAATAAGCGGCATGCGTATAGAAACCAATTGTCAGAGATTAGAATGTAACATAGGACCTTTTGTTCCCCGGACAATTTTTCCTAGGACATTCTTTCCCTTCACACCGGCAACCGCCACGAAAATTGCCTGCATGAGCAATGAAAGTGGTGATAAGTCTGATGCTAGCTTTACTTTTAACGGACGAATTATTCCATACTTCCTCGCAGACAAGTATGCCGAATGTAAAAATGGGAAATATTTCTTTAGAAACCAGCAAGGCCTATTGGAGCTATTTCATACTTTTTTCTCCTGCAACGGAAAATGCTTTAAATATTTCTGGCCACGCTGGTTCCAAATAAAACATTTCCGTCTAAATAGTGATTCAGTCGTGATGTATGAATTGGCCTGTGTACCTCTGAACTGCATGCAAAGGATTATATGGTTTCTGCAGTTTCTTAAAATGCCACTGTATGCATCATGAAGTATGCCTCAGTATCCCTCCCAACGTGACCGACTGGTGTCCTGTCCAACCCATATATCGGGTGGCCCCCCAAAAATGGAACACAACTTACCAGCCCATAACTTTTGCACTTTTTAATCAAATGTCATGATATTTCATATGTGCTGTGGGGCTGTTAATTGTGGCTTGTGGTGAAAATTTCAGGTAAATATCTCAAGGCATTACAAAAATACGGCAATTTTAAAATGAGCAGTCAAAATATGCTGTGCCGGAATCATGCGATTATCCTGGTTCCAGACTTGAAAGTGATGGTGCCGCTATGTCCGACATGTGCGAGTCAATTCATAATTCCTGCCAAACAGGTGGACAGTGAGACTCTTTTGCATTTATTTCATTACAAAATCAACCACTGAGAAGGGCAGTGTTTCGTGTTTTCAGCATGGTGTTTAGTGAGAGTGATCTGGCAGTTGTGGACGAATGAAAAGCCTTAATAACTTCCCGATCATCACTAATCACCACGCTAAACGGTACACTGTTCTTCTCATGCAGTTGATTTTGCAATGAAATCAATCCAATAAAATCTCACTGTCCACCTGTTTCGGCAGGAATTATGAATTG
Source organism: Notospermus geniculatus (assembly GCA_002633025.1). Lineage (NCBI taxonomy): Eukaryota > Metazoa > Nemertea > Pilidiophora > Heteronemertea > Lineidae > Notospermus > Notospermus geniculatus. The sequence continues at coordinate 79,835 of NMRB01000709.1, forward strand.
ACTCACACATGTCGTATCAGTCGGACATACTTGCACCATCACTTTCAGGTCTGGCACCAGGATAATTGCATGATTCATTTATTTGTTATTGCCTTGTTTGGTGCGGCGACGGTGGATGCTCAGTGTTGAATAGGTGTTTACCAGTTCCTCTGGGTGTCCACCGTTGACCGTTCTTACCTCACTATCGCCATCGTTTTGTTTTATCCTGTCTGTATTCTGTTTGTCCGTGGCTTGTGTTCTTTCACCACGTGACTTCACTTTCCTTTAGTTTGTTATTCATGTATATTATTCCTACGCTGTTATTCACCGCCTTACATCCTATGTTCAATTTTGTTCAAAAGGGCCACTAATGCTCCGGCCTTGGCCCTCTTTAAAATTCATTGTAAATCTCTTTCGTGATAATAAATACAAATCATTGCATGATTCCGGCACCGCAGATTTTGACTCCTTATTTTAAAATTGCTGTATTTTTGTAATGCCTTGAGATATTTACCTGGAATTTTCACCACAAGCCACAATTAACAGCCCCACATCACATATGAAATACCATGACATTTGATTAACAAGGCGCACGTTGGGCGTGGCGAATAACCAGGTTTTCGAAGTGGCGGCGTGAATAAAATGAGGTAGAGGCAGATAGAGCCGAATATTTACACACAGGTTGAGATCATCACAAAGAATGTACATATCAAATATCAGCAATTCTCGGTCAAGTCGTTCCCGTTACGACATTTTGATGCTTTTTGGGTAATGCTGCCTGGCGGCCATATTGGATGTCCGATCAGCCTGAAACTTGGTATTTCAGAAGGTGTCCCTCTAGTACACATATATGCAAGGTACGAAGTTGGTAGCTGAAATAACGATGAAATGTCCCAAGTTCATAACTTTTGCAGAACTTTGACCTCTGTGACCTTGAAAAGTATGTCCAATCAAAAACCCGGGTATTATGTTATGTATCGTCATTAGATATACCAATGATAAAAATTTGGTGACGATCCGTCCATTTGTTCAGGAGAAATAGCACTTTTTCTGTTTTCACATTTAGCCCCCTATTGGCCAAACCTTGAATCGAATGACGCTGAATATCGAAAGGAAACACCGTCTACTTACAAGCAACATGTCCCAAAAATTGCAAAAGAAAATCTCAAGTCGTTTTTAAGTTATCAGGCGGACAAGAGAAAACGACCGCCCGGACGCCCGACCGCCCGAACGCCCAAACGCCTAAACGCCCGACCGCCCGCCACTTTCGGTAATTTAATAACCAGGACTTTCTTCGAAAACCTGGTTAAAAAGTGCAAAAGTTATGGGCTGATAAGTTGTGTTCCAGTTTTTTTTGGGCCACCCGATATAGCCGGTGGTAACATAAAGACTGGACTGATACCACGTCGAAACCACAATCCTTTTCATCCTTGGGAAGTTCAACACGCTGTTATACGAGACTATAAACCCTTCATTAATAAGGTACCATATTTCAACTCATTTCTTTTTATGTGTAGCAACAATCTCGATAACTTAGATTATTCAAATTGATAGATTTGAACAGTCTTGTCGAACATGCATTGAAACGTCCGGATACACTGATCATGATTCAACCTCGCCACCATGAATTAGCGCTGTGGTACACGGGGTACATTGATCGCATCTGTAAACCTATAGACGAGGTTGTCTAAAGGTTAAGGGTTAAGTCGGCCGCCATAATACAGAAAGCCCCAATGCATACAGAGACGCTTTACAGTAAATGTATAGCGAGACAAGCTTAATTTTTAGCGACCCTATTAAACCCTCTAAAACTTATTTGATGAGTCTATATGCCACTCCTATCATTTATTATTACTGCATGGGCCCCATCACTAAATGTCGAAGACATTTGTAAGTCCGTGGCGTGCGGTCAGGCCCTCCAACTGGTTTTTAGCTCAGCTGCAAAGGTCAGCGGAGCTAGTCATATGTATACTGAGTGGCGTCCGTATGTGTGTGGGTGTTTGTGTGTGTGTGTCGTCCGTTAAACTGGCACGTTTCGCAACCGCAAGGCCGACTCGGGTCATGAAAGTTGGCGGAGGGGTAGGCCCTAAGAAGGACTCGAAACAGGACCAAAAATGTTTGCGATCTGACCTTCATTCTGCTCTCCAGGGGGCATTTTCCGTAAAATGGAAAACCCCAATAACTCGGTCCAGAGGCAATATATCAAACTGAAATTGATAGGGTATAAAGCTTGATTTTTGGTACACCAAGTGCAATGGAAATTAATTCGAAATTTGTTCTCCAGGGGGCGCTAGGTGACAAAATAGAAAACAGCACTATTTAAATTTCCCGCGCCAGTTACTTTGACATGTTGGATGCTCTTTTGTTCATGGAATGAGGAATCATGGGAAATGTCGTGGTGCTTGCACAAAGCATCTTGCCCTGACAAGGGTTCCTATCACTCCCACTCTCGCTCAATCCAGCCTTGCCTTAAACTACCCACATTTCCACTCGCATTGCCGCCGAGAGATGAGCGGCCAATCAGAGCTCTCGCTGAGCTGTCACCTCGCCTCCAGGAACTGAACAATTAACGAAATACGTAGTGCATGTGACCAGATGCACCTGGGCGCGATGTGAATCAACAGAGCAAACATGGCGGCTTCAGAACTTCGATCTGTCGCTTGGGGTCAGAAATTTGCGGAAAATACAACGTTTCGTCGCTAGCTTCACCTCAGAAGGATACTATTCATGTGTTTGCATCAGGGAAGGACTTGTTTGTGTCAAATATGACCGGGATTCATGTTTTACTCGGCTTCAACTGCGTCGAAGTTCAGATGTCACTGTGGACTACTAATATATGCGAGGACTTTTCTGATTGGCTCTCAAGTTGGCTCTTCTTTCTATCGATGTTCTTCGCGATTTAACAAATAATTATTGTTTTTTGACGAATTACGCTGTAAAATGAAGGATTTTGATATCAAGTAATAAAGAACACAGGTATGCTTAACGTTGAATATGTTTTTGGCTGAAATATTTTCTTCTGGATTATATTTGATGACAGCAGTGGGAGCGAGCGTGATAAACGGCACAGTCTGCTGCGAGTGGAATTCAGGAGGGAAAATGTCAAGGGTGAAGGGAGCGTAGTTCGAAGGGCGGAGTGACCGTAGGCCTTGATATGTCAAGATG
>NMRB01000709.1:95415-125058 GCA_002633025.1 Notospermus geniculatus
CCAACGAGGTTTTGTACCATTAGGTACATTTCCTGCGGATAATCCGTTGAAGAAAGCGCCCTGCGACCTCATTTCGACTCCTGCAGCTTGCTGCTAGCGCTGCACACAGATGTACACGATGTAGGCACGATGTACAGGTTTGTACACACAGTGCGTGATTCACTGATGTCGCGTCATCGACGGAGCGTCCTCCCTGATATCTTAGGCCTATTTATTGCAATCAAACTGCACTGAACCTATGTATACTATGTTTAGTTTGAGGTATTTTAGAATAGAAATTAAACCCTCGGCTTCGGGTCTTGGTTGCGACACCAAACCCGCTCGGGTGGAGCAAAAATTCCGTCCAAACCCTCGGCGAAGCGCCTCGGGTTTGGACTACATTTTAGCTCCACCCTCGCGGGTTTGGTGTCGCAACCAAGACCCTCCGCCTCGGGTTTAATTCCTTAAACCTCTTCCGGTACCACCCACATCTACACACCGTATAGGCTTAAATCTATACCTAGCACCTCTCTTTCACTTCACTGGACTTAAATCCCGCAGATTACTTCCTTTGGGATACCTAAAAAATCGAGTGTACAGTGACAATCCTCACTCAGACATTAGAAAGATTATAAAAACAGAACATACGGAGAGAAATTAGACAAATTCCAGCTGATATGATCAACAGAGGAATTGACAATTTCAATATACTCTAACCTCTTCGATGTAAAACCGGTTCATTAGCCCTGTTTACACTACATAAAAACCCGCGTCTCACCCGGGCTTTTTCTGTCTACACCTGTTAAAAGCGCGGGTCTAATAGACCCGGGGATGAAAAGTCCGGGCTTTGTGAACCCTCCGATTTCGAAGGGTTTTTGGAGGGCTTAATTTAGACCCGCGTCTCCTGCGGGTTTTTTAAGTAGTGTAGACGCAATAGACCCGGGCTTTGTCTGGTTCTTGAACACCGCGACAGGCGGCGTGTCTTGTGGGCATGCGCGGTAAAAAGCCAGCACTCCAATTTAGCGCCTCCTCTTCGTGAAGAGTAGCTCCAGCAGCGACCCTATCGCCGGGCGTAGGAATTAAGTTAAGCTAGATTTTAGTAGTGTAGACGCTCGCCGGGTCTCAGGCGGGTTTTTGTCAGGCCCGGGCTTGACACGGGCTCAAAAAGCCCGGGGATTTCTATGTAGTGTAACCACAGCTAATATTACATGACGAACTGAGGTTGTCACTACCTGGTGATCATTGCCCATGGCACAATACCCTCAAAAAGATCATAAAGAGTGGGTGATCCTAGGCCTCTTGCAGACATGGTGCAGGTCATTTATTGGCCAGTTCTGTTCAATAGCCCTCTGTCAATCATGGCTGGCTGGAATATTTGGAACTGGTTTTACATCGAAGAGGTTAGAGTATATACTGTGGTTTCGTGTTTTTAACACACCTTTCAGATATTCAAGGCGGCCACTGAACGCGCCGCCCCCGCAATAGGTACACAAAGTGTCTTTCAGTTCATTCACCACGGATGACCAATCGTTGGGCCGCACGGTGTCTGCACCGCTCGAGACGTCTAGGCCTTTTCAGGCTATCTAGTCCACATGGTCAATTTCATTCAACTGCGGTCGGTTCATACAGGGCGTCCCAGAAAATTGACCACTCGCGTTTTCCCCCGTATACATGTAGAGCATGCACAATTTAAAAACATTGTTCAGCCACATTTTCTCACGATACTTTAGTTTTTGGATCTGTAATGTCCTTGCCGGCTGATAGCAAACTGACAAGTTATAAAATTAACCCACTGCAATGAAATGAGAGGGCCCCCGCGCCTTGTCATGTCTGTTCGTCTGTCCCAGGCCTTTATAACCGAGGGCTGCTGACAATATTCCCAGCTACAGACGTACTCAAAGTCACAATGGATACGATACTTGACAGACCTCGAAGAAGCCCTGTCGTTGTGACGTCACGCAACATGTGCATTTTATGCAGTGGCATGATGCTAGTGTACTAGGGTCGTCCTGGGTATAACAGAAATATACCCAGGTTCAATGTCGTCCTACAAAACTATACCCTGGGTATAGTTCGATCTACAAAAGTATACCCAGTACCGCAGTTTTGAGCCTAGGTACGAGTTAGGAATGGCCGCCATTTTGTTTCTCGCTTCAACTGAGACGGCATTTTTGCAATCATCATCGTCAAAATACCAGTCAATATCGTCAGCTTTTCTGCTCATCGATAACATGGGTCAACTGTTAACATTTGTCTTAACACAATGGTCCAAACTTATCGCAAGTTAAGCTCACAATTTCAAACGAACAGAGCCGACCTGCCTCATATGTTTGTTCGGTGTGTTGCATTCATCTACGGCCGCATCGACATTACATCAGCCGTGCTGCGAGTACTATTGCGGATTTGAGTGGCGATAAACGGCACGAAAAATTCTTTGATGACTGTCGGAATGATATACATGTATTAAAATGGTGCCCGTCGTGTCGGGCGCTAGAGGGATGTTTTTCGACTTGTCATGCTTGTGCATGGTCATGTGGCATTTGCAAGAACAATCTCGTCTTCAGGTGCTGTATCCAATCCTCGGTATACTTTTGTAGATCGAACTATACCCAGGGTATAGTTTTGTAGGACGACATTGAACCTGGGTATATTTCTGTTATACCCAGGACGACATTAACCGATTCGGCTGTACTAGGCATGACGTCACAATTACACAATCTGGTTTGGCCGCCACATCGCGAAAACAAAGAGTAATCCCAAGGAGCACTGCTTATGAACCACCCTGTACAGTGCCACAACTCCTACTGACGGCCGAACGCCGCAAGGATAAATACCAAACCACAAGTCATTAATAATCTGATCAGTTACAACACAGGGTCAACTAAATTCAATCCTCCCCGCCCTATCTCCGCCTTGGCCTTTTACTCCAAGAGGCCTATTGTCGTACTCAATGCATATTACGATGGAGGCGGTCTCACCACCTTGTAATGAAGGTGTGTTAAAAACACGAAACCAGAGTATATGGGCCATATTCATAAAAGGTGTTTAGTCTAATCATCGTACAAGTTCTGCATTAAACAGGTTAAAGGCCTAGAAAACTATTGCCTGATGTCTGTACGCTGCTTACCAGAGGCGTTTACCCGCAAGATAATCACACGCGTACAACTGTCTTGCGTGTAAGTCCAAGAGTACAAATGAAATGTTGAACGATCAGTCAGGCTTGTCTAGAATTTGTCCAACACTTTCTTTTGTCCGCCCACACTGAGACGCAGGAAAGTTAGACGCGTGTGATCCTTTTGTGGGCAAATGCCAGAGATCAGGCATCATAAGGAAGCAGAACAATAGTTTTCTAGGCCTTTAACCTGTGTAATGCAGAATTTGTACGCTGATTAGGCTAAACACCCTTTATGAATATGGCCCTATGTTTATTTCGTACTTAATCGTACATAGATAACAGTGCAAGTGCTCATGTAGTGCTGGGTGCTATGTACAAGTGAATCAGTATCTAGTACATTTTAGTTTAACATCACTCATAATTCGTATCCTCACCAATGAACCTTTTGTATTCACCTACATGTAAACTCTACTTTGTACATAAGAAGTTCAAAATTTCGTCAATTTCTGTTGTCGTCAGTACATGATGACCACTTTCTTTCATTGTGATCAGTTCTCTAATTTGATTTGCCTCCATCTGACGTTCTGTTGTTACTAACCTTTACAACCGTTCATCGCTTGGTAAGTATTTCTGTATACCCCGATATTACTCTGTTTATCGAATCTGTATTTAGCACTGAGGTGTTTAAGTGTGTTTCCTAGTCCAGATTTACTACCACCCTTGGCAATCCCTTACGAAAAAGTCCCATGTGTGATTTTGTTTTCACACATGTGAAATGACTATTCCCATATGTGAAACGGCTCTTCACATATGTAAAAACATTTGCATTATGTGAATTTTATTTTCCCACATGTGATTTTCAGATTCCCATATGTTAATTTTCATTTACCACATGTGAAATTTCCATGGGATTATTTCACACGTGGGAATTTTTTTCCACATGTGGGAATTTCTTTTTTACTTACGAAATTACCACATGTGATTTTTTTACATGTGTTATTTTTATTTTCACACATGGGAATTTTAAAATTACATTTTCACACATGGGAATTTTAAAATTACCATGTGTGATTTTTTTCACACATAATACTTCTGTTTTCTCAAGAAAATCACACATGTGATTATGGAGTTACTTTTGAAAATGAAAATAACAAGCAATATATGACAAACTTTCCTTATAAGTGTGTTGGTTAATCTACAGATAGACAGGTAAGCAGGTAGACGAGTTTGTTTTATTTACAAGGTCAAACATGAAGCTTTTACCGGCGAACAACTGGGGGGATGGCAATTATGTTATAATTTGCAAATATTTAATAAACAATGCCATTTTTTTATGAAAACAAATGCATAAGAAAATTACCTAACTACCATTTGAAATATGAGACAAAAATTGAAGTTGTGAATGTTCATGTTTCAGAATTGTCAAGGCAATAGTTTTATAACATTGGTTTTGTGTGTACCAAAGAAAATATACTTTTCTATTCATTGATATCACCCAACCATCTAGAACTGTTAACCTTCTTGGCCTATTGGCTAATGAAAGCTGTTTATAATGAAAGGCTGAACCTGATGGTGGCCTTCTCCTTCTACATCTGACACAAGTCAGGTGATGAAGAAAATAGCAAAAAACTGTGAACTAAGATTATGACCAATATAGGATTTACATGTAGGATTCACATGTGGGATTTCAACAAAAATCCCACAGGGGAATTTTTCACACGGCAAATTTCACACATGGCCTTATTTTCACATATGTGAAATAATTCCCACATGTGAAAAAAAGAAATAACACATGGGAATTTTTCGTAAAGGAAGGTTTAGACACATTTTTGTGTACATATTCTCTGATGAGTGCATTGCTATGAAATACTTCATCATTCTCCTTTCTACTTAATGTGTAAGAAAATCCAAGTCCCTGACAATCAGAGGAATCAGAACATTATGTGTTCTGCGGGGCAGGTTCATTATCTGTCTAATACATTTTCTCGATGAGATACATAGTTTTTCCACGATGTTTCCTTTTGACAAATCCCACAGCTGGTAACCATAAAGCGACATACAAAAAGTTTTAAATAACCGGTGTAACGTTAATGAATGTACCCTGTTAGCAAGTGTTCTTCGGCCGTCATTCCCAGTCCGCCGGACTATGAATTATAGAGACATTCTGTAACGTTACAACAGTGGTGTCAACGGTTGTCCGCCCCGTAAATCACCGTAACCATTGTTCAGGTCTGATAGGCCTATAGGCCTATTGTGAGTCACAGTGAAGGCAAGTCAATAGATTTGTTACAAGGGGAAAATAAAATCGTGGTCCGAGCAGTTCGCCCCAATAGCCTAGTGCACTAACAGTCACTCGTTCTCCTTTCAGATCACAGGTTCACCAGTTGCAGGTTCGAATCCCACAGCAACCCTTTCTCTTTCTTCGTTAATAAATTGTTTGCTCTGACATTTCAGGTACGTATATCATCATCTTTAGGCACCACTCTGTTATGGTGATTCTCTTGGTCGAATCTTATAGAGATGTTTTTTAAATTTTTTTCTCTATTTCACCATGATGCGGAGAAGTATTTTTTAAAATTTAAGCCCAATTACAAATTCAAACTACACGAATGACCATGTTTTCGGTATATCATGTACATTTTCGCTGAATTCTTCGTTCGTTGAAGGGTTTCTGGATGCCTCTAATTTTAATCAATGCTGTATGAAGGCCTAATAGCCTATATAAATTGAAATAATCCAAATAAATAGTGTGGAGGTGAAATATTTGAAAAGTAGTAACTTAGGCCGAAATTCCCATTATATATACTTTAATGTCCAATGGGAAGTGATTCAAAAGTGCACGCTTGAGTCACTCCATGGGATAGTTAAATGGAATTTCGGCCTAAGTTACTATTTTTCAAATAGCCTACTAGTATATAATTACTCGTATGATTCAATTTGCATCAGTGCATTAGGCTTGAATGTGGAATAAATTATGGATAAAGGAGTACAATCACCCTGTAAAGCGGTCCGTCCATACACGCGCAATATTACTGCACAATATGGGGCCAAAGTGGGGTCATGTTCTGGCATGATCGGTGGAAGAAGATTGGCATCTAACAAGAACAGGACATCGGAGCGATGTCAATGGTTTCCGATCCTGAAGACAGTGGCTAATCTACCACTAGCCAATTTCCAGTTGAAGTTATCATATGAGAACACTTTAGAGCTGATTAACTGTGGCCTTGGCCTCTGACCTTGAGACGTGTTGCGTAACTGGAACAGGCATCCTTGATTAAACCTATTTGAGGTGGTTAATGCAGGCTTCTAATTAGTTCCCTCCTTAAGTTCTGAGCAGATTTGCAGTTGCGAACTGTTAACCTTGACCTTGACCTTGACCATGACCTCTGACCTTCCAGGTCATTGCGTAATCTAAAAGGTCGTCTTTGATAACCTAGGTGTAGGCGAAGGTTTTAGGCTTCTACTTTACCAGGTTCTGACTTATCTCATTTATCAAATTTGCATGTCAAATCTCGCCATGATATGAGCAAATATCATGTGACTGAGCATGTGACTGTCCCCTTGACTGGAATATCAAATTTGATATATCAAATATATCATTATGATGCTGACCCTGGAGAATAAATTTGTTGATGCCAGTATCTTGCTAAGGGCTGTAAACATAGGGAAGGAACTTGTTACTTGTACTCTGCCTGGCCTCGGTGCCAAGTTATCCATGAAACAAAAGTGTGACAGACAAAATCTCAACCTTTGATATATCAATTTCACCCTGAGCCAGGAATCGGAGACTTGGCATTTTCATTCAATCTTGTAGCTCAGGTCATGTTACCTGGGGTAGGTCACATTTGTAGGTCTGTAGCTGTTGCAGGAGCAAAGTTACAAGGTGTGACCTTGGAGGAATTATACAGGAGGAATTGTCAGTATAATTCCTCCAAGGTGTGACAGACTGAACAGACAGACAGACACCACGGCCAAAACACCATTATATGGTTTCCGATATCGGAAACCATAACAAGGTGAATTTCAGCCGTGGAAATTCGAATTCGCGTACACTCGGGATGAATCTGAACGGTAGGCCTACACGCAGTTCGGACACGCAATGACAGCTCAAGCCATAAATCCCAGTCCTCCCCGGACAGCCATTTACAACTGACGGTTACAATTAGCTGTCCGCCGGACAATGGTTTATATCACCAAATTGTTACTGAGAGTCCGGCGGACGATCGATGACGGGTACATTCGTTTACGCTGCACCGGTACCTGCTTTCCGCCTGTGCGTGCCTAAACTGCGCCATAACCAGATTGGTTCCTCTATGTATACATGTCATTAACGGCGTCCTCAACTCTTTTAACCTCTACCTTTGGCCCTATGAGCATTCCCAGATGAACAATGTGCGTGTTGCAGCTGTTATCCAGCAGAGAGGAGCATGATTTGAACACATCATAAATTACTAAGATAATTTCTAAACTAGTGGGTATTTCTGAACAAAATTTACATGGTTAAACTCTCTTGTTGCAAGGAATATCTGGACAGAAAATCTAAGAAAATCTTGAGTAGCAAAAAATGAGGTCTTATCAAAATTAGCCAGTTTTTTTGACACCCTGAGGGCTAAGTACCACACTCTAAATTTTGCTGGGTAATTTTCGCGACCCAATTGCTGTGTTGACAAATTTGGGTTATATTTGGGTCATTTTCGGACACACTCGAACAATTTCTGACCAAATAACAGGGTCATGATATTGGGTCATCCTTGCTGGGCCATTTTTGTTACCCAATTACTGGCTCAAGCAAAATGGGTGAAAAACTGGGTCGAAAACCAAGTATAGGGATGAAATTATGGATCATTTTGGTTGGGTCAAAATGACCTAGTAGTATTGGGTTGAAATCTACCAATGAACCAGTTCTGGCTTGCGAGATAACAATTATGTTTTTATGTGTAAAAAAATTATAGCGAAATGCGTACTTACGAAAACAAATACATAAGAATATTAATAAACTATGGTTTGAAATCAATTGTGAAAACGATAAACTTGTATAACATCAGTTTTCTCTCTACCATACAAAAGATCTTGGGCCTGTTTCATAATGTGACTTTAAGCTAATGGAACCTTAACGAAATGGAAAGTGCGTTGAATTAATGGTAGCATCAGCTTAAAGTCACTTTATGAAATAGGCCCCTTGTGATGTGCATTGGTATACCCCACTCATAAGATGCAATCAACCAAATGATGCGTTTTCAACACAGTAACTGGGCCAGGAAAATGACCCCAAAATTGAGTCACATATACCCTGTTCTATAGGACGGGGTTAAATGTTTGGGCCAGTTTAATGGCCCAGTATTTGGGTAAGGGTCATTTTCCTGACACAATTACTGTGTTGAAAAGGATGACCAAATTAATTGGGTCAACTTAATCGAGCATTTTGTTGATTGCATATTTAAATCGTATTGTTGGGTCAAAATCAAGCCAATTTGGGTCAAATTTGACCCAGCAAATTTTAGAGTGCATCTTGACACGGCAGTGGGTGCAGGTTTTGTATGTAACAGCCACCGATGTGTCGCTGAATTTCATATTTCAGCAGAGGTTTGTCCGATTGGATGAAGAGTAGTGGGAGGATGCGATATCCGAATCTGCCTACCAGATAAGATCTCCTTAGAAATCCAAGATGGTTGGGCCCGTCGAAACGACGAATAAACAAACAAAATATTCGCCCACGACGCAGATCATTTTGACGGGGAGCGGATGACACCAATGTTGTTATGCAAGCGTAATGCAAACATGGCTGCTAATAAAATACAGGAAATTGGCACATAAGTCACCTTCAACAGTCTGTCTGAACGATTAACAACTTTCTCAGACTCTTTTAGTGACGTCAAGAAGGGGAGAGTTTCCGCAATTACGGACAAATGGCATGGTGAAGCGAGATCGCGCAATATTTGACGAGACTTGATCTGAATAAGCGAGATCATTCACCAGTGAAGGCGTGTTGAGCGTCATCAGCAATTCGCGGGGGTATCTGACAAGGCGCTACTCCATGCGAGAGTTTTCTAGCGCGAATTTTGTCTCAACCATGGCGGAAGAGTTTTGCTGGTCATTTAACGGAACCTTCCCCTCACAGAGACAAACACTCACCAAAAAAATCAGGTTGACTTCTCAAAGCGTTCTCAAGATACCGGTAACTGACAGGACAGACACTAAATTCAAGATGGCCACCATAGCCGCCATCTTGGATGTGCTGTAGTCCTGGTCATCAAAAGGAATCTTCCCCTCACAGAGACTAATAATCACAAAAAAATCCAGGGCAGTCGCTCAAAGCGAAGCGAACCTTCCCCTTAAAGAGACAAAACTTTACAAAAATTTCAGGTTGATTGTTCAAAGCATTCTCAAGTTAACTGACTAAAACGAAATGTTAACGGACACCGACGCACAGGCCCCGACAATGCTCCAAACCGTCGGAGGTCGGGGACATAAAAACTACATGTATAGTCGGCCCTTTGTGTCCCTGCTCTCAAATACAGAAGGAAACCAACAAAGATGACTTACACCTTGGTCGCGTTCGTTTACTTCCACCGTGCTTCCTTGAGCTTGCCTCTCAGGGAAGAAATGACATGCGCAGTGAAGGGGAGTAAACGAACGATTTCGGGCTAGCTCTTCGGGGAAGTGTCATGGCGGTCTGTTCGTCTGCTATGCAATGCGGGAATTAAAAATATTGACATCCACAAGGCCCTAGAAGGCAAATGAGGATGGAGTTGTAAAGCAGAAAAAGACTTATGTTGGCCTTGGTTTTGATTGATATGCATTTTCATCTCCCGGAGCGTTCTTACCCTGGTTGTGGCCAATACGTGTAGGCAATCATCCAAGTAGATTTTTACGAGAAATCGATTCCTGAAACGATAGACTACCTGCCATCTTGGAACGATGCATTCTAGGATACTTCCCGAAGTAGCCCGCCCCCAAGGGTAGGGCTACTTGGAACAGGCACGAGCTAGCACGAATGGTGACGTCATCACCAAACCGAACGCTGTCGTGGAGGCACGAGCAGGCACGGTGGAAGTAAACGAACGTAGCCATTGAGAGCCAAGTCACACGAGAGAAATCGCACGTGTGGGGCAGCACAAGCCAGATATGTCGTGACCCTAGCAGACGACATTTTCTTCTTCGACCTATCTTTGCCAACAATCCTTCCCCCTCTCCCACTATAATCTCTGACAGCCATTATTATTGTCTTAGCTGGCCATTCTCTCGACGGGCATCACCCTGGTAATAATCCATGACAACAATTTTTCTTCCCAATTACCCCTGCCACATCTACCCAAGACCTTAATAGCCACGACCTGTTGTATATTACTAGCAACCTCATCCACAGGGGTATAGTTGTACGCTCTACAACCTCGACTGTCGGGCTCTAACCCATGGATTCACAGACTTGAATATTTTCAAGTTTCTTGGAAATGACCGTTATTTTAAGAAATGACCGTTATTTTAAGAAATAACCGTTATTTTAAGAAATGACCGTTATTTTAAGAGATGACCATCATTTTAAGCAACGACTATCATTTTTAGCAATGAGATTCAAGCAGTTTTCATTTGCCACAGAATGATGCAAGTTTTACTGTTGGGCAGCCAAAACAAGTGGAATTTTTTCACGCCAGAAATAAACTGAAATAACGTTAGAAAAAAACTTCCGTCACATCACTTGCAGCGCCACGTCGTGACGTTAGTTCCACCGGTTTCCCATTCGCCTGACGCCTGCTATCCGATTCAGCTGACCTACGGCAAGTGCTGTTGTTCGCTCTCCTATTCATGCCATGGCAGAATCGGACGTACACATGTATACAAACCCAGCGTTCCAAAATACCAGTACGACCACCACCCACCTCCTCTACCCATCTCAACACACCGAAGGTGATCTGGCGAACTCAGTTGAATGGCCTACGCACCGAACTAACCGCTTCCATTGCGTGATCATTACAAACTCAGTTTTTCACATAGATATTTTTCTACCGTTCTTTCATGAAAAGAAAATACGTGAAAATTCACGCCAACTGCTATAACATGACTGAAGAGATACCTCCCGTGTTCATGACTGACGGGCAAATAAACACACGAACCTTTTCGTGGCGTAAGAGAAGTTAGCACTGAATAACTATATAACAACATACAATCGGTAGTCAGTAGGATTTGGTTAACGTAAATTAGGAGGAAATAGGGAGTTTAAGAAATCAAACGATAAACGTTAACTTTACGACAACGTTATTAGTGAGTTTAAGAAACCATACGTTAACGCCAACGCTAACGCTAATTACGTCAAAATGACGTCACTCCCCGAAGAAATACAACAGGTTCATTCGATGTGACGTCAAAATGATGTCAATAACGTTGGCGTTAGCGTTAACGTATGGTTTCTTAAACTCACTATTTTTTGTACCGAAAATGCAATATATAATCTGGTGAATTCGCAGTAAGAAAAATAAAGTTGTTATAAAAGTTACCGTTTATCGTTTGATTTATTAAACTCCCTAATAAAGCTGTATAGACCTACAAATCCCAAATTGACGAATTTGAACTCGATCTGCGCACCGATGTGCCTCTTTTTCGAAACATGACGCGCACTCCATTTGACGTGGTCGGGTGACAAACGCGGAAGGCGGAACGCCGGATTACGGACGGCGGATGGCGGATGGCCGATCTCGGAAGGCGGAATATGTGGTTGTGTATGGGCAGGTATATCCGCAAAAAGTAGATGTTGGCAAAACAGAGACGTAGGTTACAAAATCAGTGACGTGCTTTTAGAAAACAGCCATAACAAAACAAAGATGTTCTTTAACAAAACAGAGACGTTTAGCTGTGATTTGGAGTCGTTCACAAAGGAGACGTTGGGTGGCGCTCGTGGCAGTTAAAGGTGAACTAGCCGTTATTTTCCTCCTGTCCAGACAAATTTTAATGAGGTCGAATTTGATTGGATGTTGGTGCATGGTGATGTCCCACCATGCCTCAGCATGAATTAAGATGAAAGGGGGCGCCGCGCCCGCTTTCCTGAAAATCGGTATTTACTGTAGTTGAGCCCTGTGGGTTGATTTTTTTTTAATTCCTTCGCATTGCATTATTACTAGGATATGTCTATAAAACGCCTGGCTCAAAACTAAAATAATAGGTGGCGTTGGTGAGATATTAATACATGTACGTTTTTGGTCAAAAGTTCTTAATGGGTTAACATATTGACGTAATTCTAGTACGTTCATCATTTACACATGTCAAAAAAGTCGGTCACGTGACCCAGTTATGTTTATCTCCGCTTGGCTAGGATAGCGCCACTAGTTGCAGGAAGGAAGGCCCAGGAAGTCCAAGCATTCTAATTTACTGAAAAAGATGAGGAAGGGGTCAATGCGGAAAATTGCATTATGTAGCCTATGGATGCAGAGACACGTGTAAATAATGAATGTACAAGAATTAGGTCAATATATTAACCCATTCAGAACTGATGACCAAAACGTAAAAACATTAATACCTCAGCAGCGCCACCTATTATTTTAGTTTTGCGCCCGACGTTTTGTAGATACATCCCAATACTAATGCACTGCGAAGGAATTTTAAAAAAATACTTACCAATGGGGCTCAACTACAGTGAAAACCTCTCTGATTTTTGAATCTACGTCTATGTTTTGTCAATGTTTGTTTACTTTTGCGGATATAACCGCCCATAGGTGGCCCCATCCGGCGTCCGCCATCCGCCCTCCGGCGTCCGCCATCCGCGTTTGTCACTCGACCATTTGACGTTACGTCGTTGTTACACTACGTCTTTGCGTCCTGACGTTGACTTCAACTCGGTTGAGGAACTTAATTCGGAGACGAAGTTCGTTGTGCTAGAAACCCGGATGTGCGCACGAATGCGAACTTGGGAATCGTCTGTCGTAATTAATCTCTGCCGGCAAGATCTTGCTTAAAGGGAGTTAGTGGTAGTCAAAAGTGACACTAAGAATAATTTCGCAGGCCTCGAAATTCACGATTTCAATATTTCAAACAATTCTGTACATGTATTTTAGTGAATTTAGATCATTAGACAGGCCTAAATCTACAGTTGACCGCGAGCTACATGTATATGATATCCAAGGAATCTTGCATTATGGAATGTCTGCCACAGTTAGCACTAATATATCCAAGATGGTGGCGATCGATCGTGTGTTTAGACACTTCGGCTGGCACGACCTATTTGCTTCGTCACAGTAAGAGGCCTTATGAACACGAGGCTGATGGGTTAGAAACCCGGATACTTGGAATTCGTGCGCAGAAATGGGCGCTTGGGATTCGACCTTGCACGCAAGATCTTGCTTAGGACAATATTCTCCCTCTATTCCCGCGGTCGATCACAAACTGGAACCAGCTGCCATGCCAATCAGCATCCAGCTCTACGGTCGGCACCTTTAGGGTGTGTGACTGAGGCACCGCCGGGAGTCCAAGCTGGCTGAACACGCAAATAAATTCATGTCTGTGAGAAATTAACCTTTCAGTACGTATGACCGGCCGGTGCCTAACTCCAGCGGATGAAATCGAATGCTTATTGTTTGCTCATAACTTTGTTTGCCTAATGCGCCGATCTTGGATGATTACTGTCAGTATAATTCCTCCATGCACCGATTGAGCTGAAATTTAGTGCAAATGAAAGAAGAGAATTCTAGAACAGTACAATGTTTTTTTCGGGCGTATCTGACTCGAAACTCGTGGCCGCGGCTTCACCCACAACACCCGGAGAATGGATGTCATTTTATACGCGACGCGCCAGAAGTGCCTCATATCATTCGCGCCAACTGGACTAGCTCTGTTCGACAGGCAGTCTTCAGTAGCACGTGCAAACCATTTAGCTAGGCGTAGAAATGTGCTGGTTCACACGCAGTTTTTATCGCCAAGTTCATCACACCATACCTTATATAACGTAGCGTCAAACCGACTGCGTCTTTCGATGACATCAGCAACTGAAAATAGAGCCACTTCCCTCGTAGACTGATCGACACAGATCAAACTACAAACTCGTCCCCAGTGGGTTTACGTACCTACAACACCACTGGGAAGGGCTACGACCGGTACTACTTTAGGAATACTGCGCATGCTTGTTGTTTACATCAGCGCATCGATATACATGTATATACTAAGTTTGAGTAGACTAGTTCCTTGTCGTTCCGCTACGTGGCGCTACGCTCTACTGCACTATAACGACAAGCACGGACCACCATCTTTTGTTCAATTAGTCGGAATTCCGCCTAATTCGTTTTTCTACATCTGCGCAGATTTCTGCGCAGGTTCTATGCGTGGAGACGCTTTTTATGCGTGGAGAGTGGAAATTATTCTAAATATAGCCTGGGACACGTGCATTTTGACGGTTGAACTACATGAACTGACCACTGACGTGACAGCAGCTGGATTATTTATGTTCGACTGTCACTGGGGTTGGAAACTGGTAAGTTTACGAGGGAGGAGGCGTGAGTTTTTTCACGGTATGTTGTATGTATGTTGTATGTAGGCATACTGGGAGTCCTTTGTTTTTTCGTCTCAGCAGCAGCAGTGCACAAGTGTGCCGTTGTGGTAGGCCTTGCTTGCATCCATCACATAGGCCTACCTCCCCCACTCTGGCGGGTAGTCCTCCTCCTGGAGTGCGATTAGGCCTAGATCATGAGATAATCTCCAAGAAAATCTGCGGAACAAAGCAGGGTTTATTGAAACCGAGACACAGTTGCCGGGAAATACCCCGAAGAGTGCTAAAAATAGAATGTACTGCGTCATCAATATGGTTCAAAATGGCGCCCCGTTCCTGTCTTTATATTTTCAGCCATCTATAAAGACAGGGTACCAGTCTAAGCAGCATGGATTAATTATGTTCGACTCACTGGGGTTGGAAACTGGTAGGTTTACGAGGGAGGAGGCGTTCGAGTTTTTTCACGGTATGTTGTATGTAGGCATATACTGGGAGTCCTTTGTTTTTTCGTCTCGTTTTTGTGAGGGAATATAGGCCTAAACTCTGCATGCAGTGCACACAGCAGCAGCAGTGCACAAGTGTGCCGTTGTGGTAGGCCTTGCTTGCATCCATCACATGCCTCCCCCACTCTGGTGGTCCTCCTGCTGTGGAGTGCGAGTAGGCCTAGATCATGAGGTGAACCCCAAGAAAATTTCGGCGGAATAAAGCAGGGTTTATTGAAAGCTGGACATAGTACTGGGAAATACCCCGAGGAGTGCTAAAAATAGAATGTACTACGTCATCAATATGGTTCAAAATGGCGCCCCGTTCCTGTCTTTATATTTTCAGCCATCTATAAAGACAGGGTACCAGTCTAAAGTTTGAGGCGAATCACACCGAGGCTGGCACCCGCGGCATGATGTCAAATAGTTCCCAACTAACTATTCGTTGAAATTGCTCTAATACTCAAACAACTTCGTGTTTTGGGGTATTATATGGGTTTTTAGGCATATATGATTTTTTAGTCATCAAATAACGAAATATTGCGTGAAACAAATATTTTGGCACGCTGCCAGTGGTTGACCAGAAATTCTGGTCAAGTCGTAGCCCTTTCCAGAGATATCCTCGGATGAGGTAGATCTGGGTACGAGATTGATCAAACTAAAGTACATAATATCTCCAAAGAACATGTGACAAGATTTTAACACATTTGGGGTGTTGTTCTGATGGTGTTATTCTGTCGATATATCTTCCCACACTGCAGAGCAGGGTGCCACACATGCCAATTCTGTCGCCAAAAAATCCGTCAAGCGTCGAACCGGCTGCGTGCTACGGACTTCTTTCGATACGTCAACAACTGATTGAAATACAGCATGCTCTCCTCTATGAGCCGGCCAATGATTGATCGGCGGAGATCAGCGGAGATATTAATCAAATTGTTTTGCAAATAGCGGCTGATATCATCACCATAACTCGTCTCTCCGCGGTTGGAGGCCATTTCGTGGAGCACATTTAAATAAATCGAGTTGGCCTCAAAACAGAACGATTTTCTAACAGTTCATAAAAATTGTCATTGATGTCATTGACAGCTTCATCCGTGGACAATTAATCACATGCTGAATAACTTTCCCAAATCAATATGAAGAGATCGTGGCGAATGTTATGATATCAACTGGTGTCCGTTGGTAATTGCCTGACGTGTGTTAAAAACTGGGACTGCATGAATTTACATGTAATGCAAAATTACGGGACACTGGATTTTATCCATGGATCAACGACCCAAGAACTGCATTTTCTAGACTATTCGCCGCACAACAGTGTGGCCTTTATCATTACCAACTTTCGCTACCATCGCCAGTGCGCAGGCGCGGCTATGATGTTACGGCCGCGGCCAGCGTAGGTACAGCCAATGAATAGGCGGCAAAGGAAAACCCCTTCCTATGGTCATATAAGTAACGGAAATGAAATATTTCACCTGGATATGACATCTTCAGGTGTCTACAAAGGCAAACATATCAATTTTAAACCAAAAGGAAATAGTTCATTCCCGTCCTTTTCGCTGTTGAAAATGAGTAGTCTAGTGTTATTATGAGGCCTTTAGAAATGTGAAAAATGCTGAAATACATGATTTTCTAATGCAATTTGACAAAACGTATGAGGCGGAATTGTTCTATTTCACCTGGCTTGTTAAACTAGAGGTGTTGGTCAATAGAATCCTGTAGAAAAGTATTCTTTTTCAAAACATCCATCCACTTCCATTTTTGGGTTGAAATATGGTCTATTCAAACAAATTTGGCTCATGAAATCAGACTGCGCATTAGGTTTTCTATCTCGTGGCGGCCGACGTAACCTTTGACCTTTGGCAACCTCGTTTATAGGTTTATAGTCGCGATCAATGTACGTACATCGTGTAGGCTACCACAGCAATAATTCATGGTGGCGAGGTTGATCATGATTTTGTGTCAATGCACGCTCGACAAGACTGTTCAAAATGTCAGTTTGAAAGATCTAATGATGTGCTTGTTAGAGCCAAGTTACCCACCCCGGACACCCAACAGGCTAAGCCCACCTGTGGGGGGTCGGAAATGTGAACTCTGCATCTCCTTTCCATCCCAGTCCCACATCACTAGCTCCTCCACCGGAAGGTCCCATCAACTTCGCCTGAGGAGCCACACGGATTGTGACAGTAAAAATGTTGTCTACTGTGCATCACCTGTACCAGATGCCCCACAAGCAATCAGTACGTCGGACAGACCACATGCTTTCGTAAAAGGATGAAGAACCACAAATCCAACATCAGGCTAGGGAAAGAGGATGATCGTGACTGTTCTTTACTCTATGCCCACTTCAAACTGCCAGGTTATTCTGTCAAGGATCTGATGTTCACCATACTGGAGACATGTCCGGATGAGACGACCCTCCTCAGAACAGAGTTGCGGTGGATGTGGACGCTTAAAACCATCACCCCGTCAGGTCTCAACACCAGATGCTGACTTTCTGATAACGCCATAGCTCCCCTTTACCAGCTTAAGTGTCAGGGCCAAAAAGTTTGGCATTTGGTTCCTTTCCCTTTTCTCCTCTTAATAGACCTTATTTTATTTCTTTTTGTTTCCAGTTTTGGAGGGCATGTTTGCTCCCTTTCTGGTTTAGGCCTTTTTCTTCCATTGCCCTTTCCCTATTCGTTTCGTGGGCCAGTGAGTTGCATTGGCCTTTTTAGCCTTTCATTCTATCCATCTTTTTCTGACGCCATACTCTGGTTAATTATTATGTAGGTGGCAGTCTCTTTGCCCCTTATTATCTGTGTTGCATATGTTTACTCGCTCTGCATGTCATTTTTACTTGTCATATCTTCATGTCATAATTCTGCGCATCATATACTAAACATGCCATAATTTATAAAACTTTTTCTTTCAATAATTATTTACTACCATGGTAGTAAATAAATATTACCTAGGTAATTTTAATTCGTACTTCCGTTGTCCGAAGTACGAATTATTACCTAGGTAAGAATTTAA
Organism: Notospermus geniculatus; assembly: GCA_002633025.1. Taxonomy (NCBI): domain Eukaryota; kingdom Metazoa; phylum Nemertea; class Pilidiophora; order Heteronemertea; family Lineidae; genus Notospermus; species Notospermus geniculatus. The sequence continues at coordinate 113,471 of NMRB01000709.1, forward strand.
TATTGCATGGTAGTAAATAATTATTACTTAGGTAAGAATTAAATATTACCATGGTAGTAAATCGTTATTACCTTGGTAAGAATTAAATATTACCAGTGTAGTAAATAATTCTTACCTAGGTAATAATTATTTACTACCATGGTAGAAAATATTTACTAGCATGGTAGTAAATAATTACAACATGGTGGATTTATGGCAGGGACGGCTTGCGATACTTTAAAGAGTATACTGGAGGCCTATTCCCCCACTTGAGAGACCGTCGCCCAAGACCCCACAATGACGAAGTCCAATAGGTTACTCCCAAGACCTTTTGTATTATGGTTTTCGTCGAAGTGTGTGAAGGACACAACAGCTCATGTTGCCGTATCTTCTGAATTCGTCAAGTAACCAATTGGACTTATAGAGGTATATGCTCTCTCCTGAGGCTATTAAATATGTCTGGAACCAAGTTGGGAGTTGCGATTTTTTCTATTCCCTACTTCTTCATAATAGAGGCAACCACTGTTGAATCCTCGTGGATCATTGGGAAAGGACTTGATGGTAGCCAGGTGAAGAATTCATCAATTGGGCTTCGTCATATTTCTGGCTCCCTTGTGACCGTCTCTTCAGTGGGGGAATAAAGTATATGCGGAGTCTGCTGTGCATATGAGATCCGTATTAACTGGATGTGCAGCTGCTGCACCCTTGCGGACATACACAGCTGCTGTGCAAATAATCCCGGTCAATTTTGAATTGTTCACTGAAGATTCGGTGACCAACCGGCCATTTACTGAGCTGCACCACGACATAACCTAAACATTTCGCAAAATAAAATAGGTTGTAGACATCAGTCAAATGTTTTACCACGATCAACGTCATTTAAACATCCGGCGAATCTAAATCATGATCAAAAACTCAGAATCAGATAACAAATAGTTCCTTTGCTGTCTGTTATGCAAAATGGCAGAGTTTTAAACGCGGAATATGAATCACTGCTAACGATGTGGTAGTTCATAAAGAACATTTTACAAATTGGGGAGACAAAAATACACAGACAGCGGCTTACCCAAGCAGATTTGAAAACTGGCCTTTTGTGCTGATTCTGTAGATTAAAGCGCACTGCATGCATGAACTTTTCTTTCCGCCGACGTAACCTTTAATCTTTAGGCAGCCTCGTTTAGCTACATATGCTATTATGTACACCGTAAACCATTGGGCTAATTCGTGGTGGCGAGGCTGATTGTAATCTACATGTGGTTTATGTGGTTTGATGCAAGACTGTTCAAATCTATCTTTTCGAATGATCAAAGTTACCAGTCAGGCATTGAGACTGTCGCTACACACGCAGAATAAGTTGATGTATTGTACCTACTTGACGAAGGGTTAGTCAAGATAAATAACGCGTTGAACCTCTCAGTTGACGAAAAGGATGCGGCCATATTTGTCAGCTGAGGTTTCGACATAGTATCAGTCTAACCTATAGGTGTTACCACTAGACTAGCTATGAACGGTATGGGTTGACAGACACCTAGCCTGGTTCCCTGGCCACCGTCTAGGTGGCGCCGCGTTGACGGTGGCCAGGCAGTAGCCGCGAGTTTTACCAGGAATTCCTGGTAAAGGGTATGGCCTCGGGATTTATAGCGTCAATTAATCTGACAAATGAAAAGGGCGAATTCGGGAATACTGGTAGAGAAAAAATAAGGATTTAGCTAATTCATACTTGATACATACAACACTGGTGAAAAGAACGAGCATTTATGAGTTTGAAGTATTTTTTTACTTGGTCGAATCGATTACTCAGAATGGTAGGCTGGCTTTGTCTCCTGCCCAAAATAGGTCATCCCCGTTGTAATGACGTCACATTCTCATCATGCTCAATGGCTAGTACTGCCTGGCCTCCGTCTACGCAGCGCCATCTAGACGGCGGCCAGGGAACCAGGCTAACAGACACCAATCTTATCACGTTAGTTCCAGATTCCGCCGGCAGGGTGTGATACTGAGGTATCCCCATGCATACAGTGGGACTTTAAGTCGAAGGCCACATCCTCACCAACCAGTAGGCGGAACGGAAAATTATAATTCGTTCTTTCTATGTTGGTTACCAAACTGGCTACCAAGTTGGTACGGTTGCACAGAACTATACTAAGGACCTTAAGATCCGTCACGTCGCCGTCACCGTCCCCGTCGTGATCCCATTTCTGCGAACTACGTCATCAGTTGGTGGGGATTCCCCCGCGTGGACGACGTCACGGCGGACTATAATACGTCGTGGAAGCTCTGACGACGTGAGTCAATTTCCAACTCTCCGTCGTGAATTTTGAGCAGTTTACTATCGAATTTCGGGTATATTTAAGGCATATACTTTTGCTTAAAGTCTCCCAGCGTGCGGACAACACGTTTATTTCCTCAATCTTTCAACAGATTCACGACAATCGATGGTTTTATTGATGCCCCAAAAACTGTTCCGTGTTCAGGAATCAGGAATGCATGACGCCGTGACGTTGTTTGCCCGCGACGGGGACGGGGACGGGGACGTGGCGGATCTTTATAAGGTCTCTACTAGCCATGTTCACACTACATAACTAGAGGCATCGGAGATGCCGTAGGCTTGCCTGTTTGTTGTGCTTTGTTGATGCTTGTGTTTACTTGAAAAAGGGAAATTGGTTAGCAGGTGACGAGGGCAGGTTATGACTACGCTATGGAAATGGGAAGTCAACTTCCAGAGGTTTGCAAATTTTCGACCCCCAATCGGGGTCTTCTTCAGGCTGGCACTTTCTTGCACGATACCTAGCTTTTTTGATACCAAACATGACTACCTTGGCTAAACTGGTCACTAAGTCATTGAAGTAGTTCGATTCAAACTGACATTACATTACGTTTAGTAATAGGTCAGCAGCGCCACATATCATTTTAGTTTTGCACCAAAGAGAAGGCAAGCACAAAAATCGACACACAATATATGATATATAAAAAGTCAATTTCCAGAATGTTTGCGAATTTTAGTCTGTTCTAGAGTTTCGAATTGTAAAGTTCCAGCCTGAAGAAGACCCCGGTTGGGGTCTAAAATTCGCAAACATTCTGGAAATTGACTTTTTATATATCATTATTTTTGCACCAGATGTTTTTTAGATACATTGTAGTAGTAACGCACTGTAAACATGGTAAAGGAATTCCTAAAAAAATATTAACACATCCAGGGCTCAACTGCACAGTAAAAACCGATTTTCATGAAAGTTATCACAGCACCCCCTTTTATCTTAATTAATATCACATAGTAGGTCTATAATCCCTGGTGAATTGAGATGATGTTTTATTGGACCCTTGGGTGGGACGAACACATGCTAGGCCTCCTTGGTGAATTGAGATCCACACCTTCCTAGAGCCCTTCGTTGGGAACGGGTTAATGAAGCATGTGACAGTCCTGACCTTGTTGAATTGAGGTACCGGTAGATACTTTATAAGCTGGATGTCTAAGTAATTGGGTGGGAAGTGGTTAAATACACACATGACATGTAGGCCCTAGACCTAGGCCTAATCCGTGGTGAATCGAAGTGATATTTTATTAGACCCCTTGGCCCTGGCTGGAAAGGGCCAAATGACCAAATGACTGGCCAACAATCCTTGTTGAATCAACCGGTACGGTACCTTATTACACCCCCTTGGCAGGAAAGGCGCCCCATAGCTCGAGCTAGCTCTTCTGTTACCAAAACAATGAACACAATACAAAACCACAGGGGACCCAAGAGCAATTTAATAGCTCTATCCCACAACAACCAGGACAGGAGCCAAAAAAGATGCAGGCATATTCTCGCATTTGCCATCATGCCCAAGTCCCAGCTCATGGTTCATAGAAGGCCAGGGGCACCTCATATTTTACTGATTTAGAAATGAATAAATAAAGACACATGGCAATGTTTACAAATTCAGATATTTCCTGGTTTTTCCATCCAACCTCGGCCACTCGCATCACATTCTACGTGAATACGGTTGGAAATGTGTTGTCTGCCCCCCTAGACGCACGACTATTACAACAGCCGACAGTTTCAAGCTCACCACCTACCATCAACACAAACTACAAGGTGGTCCCTAGAAACAGTCAATTCCAGGAAGTGAGGAACAGCCGACTGACAATTTCAAGCTCACCACCTGTGCCATCAACACTAACCACAAGGTCATGAGATGGGGAACCCGAAACAGTCAGCTTCACTGATGACGTCATCATGGTCATGGATGAAAGTAGGATGGTGCATCTAGCAAAGTGCTTACTACACGAAAACCAACCTGACACAAAATCCATCACAAAGCGGCAAGTTATTTGGCGCTCCTGGCCAAAGGTGAGGCACAGCTTTATCATGAACGAATAGTGGCATATGCCTTCTAGGCCGAGTTTATAAATTTAATGTACAAAACTGCAGCATTGTGAACATAAAACGATGACTTTACGGCCGAGTTGACTGATTCCTACGCATCCAGGTGTTCGTGCTATACCGAAGCACGCAGCCGATGCACGTAGCAATCACCTGTGGACGAGTGCGTCATTTTCCCCCAAGTGATCACAATAGGCTTTCTGCGCATGCGCAGGCAAGCCTAAAAACCCGCGTCGCACCCGGGCTTTTTTGTCTACACCTGTTAAAAGCGCGGGTCTAATAGACCCGGGGATGAAAATTCCGGGCTTATTAAGCCCTCCGAGTTCGAAGGGTTTTTGGAGGGCTTAATTTAGACCCGCGTCTCAAGCGGGTTTTTAAAGTAGTGTAAACGCAATAGACAGGCGGCGTGTCTTGTGCGCATGCTCGGTAAAAAGCCAGCACTGCAATTTAGCGCCTCCTCCTCATGAAGAGTACGCTCCAGCAGCGACCCTATCGCCGGGCGTAGCTATGAAAGCGAATGGCTCGCGGGGTTCGTTGTGGCGCCATGACAGTTGGTCATCGATATCAAGCAGCATTTTGAGAAAAAGGCAAAAGAAGGATTTTAGTTTAATGGGAAATGCATTAGACAGCCAAACTTCGGAGGCGCATTCTGCAAAATCTGCCGCTTCAAAATCAATGGGAATAGTACAAAATGTACATCGCCACCTACTGAATTTGAAAACGTCATTAACCCATTTTAACAGCTTTTTACTGGAACCTCGTCCCCAGTGTTTACATTCGCATATTTGCACAGGTGTTGCATATGGCTGGGGCACGGCTTTGCCTGGAGGCTAGATTCACTCTCTATGGAAGGTACCACCAAAAATGTAAACAAACCCCGCGAGCCATTCGCTTTAAGTTCAGCTAGATTTTAGTAGTGTAGACGCGCCGAGTCTCAGGCGGGTTTTTTCAGACCCGGGCTTGACACGGGTCTCAAAAGCCCGGGGATTTCTCTGTAGTGTAAACAGGGTTACTATGCCTGGTATCATTCTAAAAAATATACTATGTCTGGTATGGTTCAGGAGTACTACTAAGTGATGCCATCTATGTTACTTAGTTCTTTCCTGGCTTGAATATATTGTCATATCACATGGAGTGGCATGGAGTTGGTACGGTTGCACAAAACTATCCTTTGTGTGGTATCATTCTAAACAACATACTTGGCTTATATAACAACAGAGTAATGAATTGTCACACCCAGTGCACACTGTCCTGTCAGGTTGAAGTCATATAACTTGGTCTGCAAGTAAATAGTACTTTACTATCCCACAAAGTATGTAACCACGTAGTTGAGAGTGCCTAGCATGCTTTTGTGCAACACTCCTAGAAGACCCAACTAACTAGAATGCTATAGGCACTATCTCCTAGTTGGCTTCTAACTTAGTATGCGTTTGTGCAACCGGGCCCTGGTTTATACTTCTTCCGATTCTGCCATTGTCTGACCAATAACAATGGAAACAGGAAAGATAGCAAGCATTTTACACATAGCACGGTCGACGGAATAAATAACGGAAGGGAAACTGTCTCGAGTCAGGACAAGTCATACCTTTTCACCGACAAGTACAGGAGCCTCGATAGAGGACCCTTGATAGCGTAGTGGTCATTACGTTCGCTTTGCAAGCGGCATGCAAGTCCTGGGTTCGAATGCTGGGCCATACGGGATTAACCATCCCTGAAGCCTAGCGCATATTTGCGGCAAAACGTTAGCGCACATTTGCGGCAATGCGTTAGGGGTGTATTTTGAGTCGACTGACCCAACGCTGTCGACTCGTCATTCAGCCAGGTCAGCTGATTTTAACAGACACCCCTAACGCATTGAGTTTTGTCGCAAATGTGCGCTTGGCTAAAGCTAGGCGCACATGCACGGCAAATCTCAATGCGGTAGGGATGTTTTTAAAGTCGGCTGACCCGGCTGAATGACGAGTCCAGCAGCGTTGGGTCAGTCGACCTTAAAGACACCCCTGCCGCGTTGAGATTTGCCGTCCATGTGCGCCCAGCTTGAAAGCCAGGCGCACATGTGCGGCAAATCTGGATGCGGCAGGGGTGTTTTTAAAGTCGGCTGACCCGGATAAATGACGAGTCGACAGCGTTGGGTCAGTCAACTTAAAAAACACCCCTACCGCATCGAGATTTGCCGCACATGTGTGCCTAGCTTTAGGGTGGCTGCACACCTAACGCGATTCGTTGACGCATGCGGCAAAGGCTTTGTTATTTTCCGCCGCACTGCATGCAAACAAAGCATTTGGCGCATGCGTTGCCCTGTCGCATGCAAATCGCGTTAGGTGTATCCCTACCCTTAAACCAGGCGCACATGTGCGGCAAATCTCGATGCGGCAGGGGTGTTTTTAAAGTCGACTGACCCGGATAAATGACGAGTCGACAGCGTTGGGTCAGTCAACTATAAAAACACCCCTACCGCATCGAGATTTGCCGCACATGTGCGCCTAGACTGAAAAAAAATCCTATTCATGCTGAGTACTTCGGGGTACTCATTTTATCCCTGAGATGAGTAGAAAGGTTTACATATTGAGTAGAAAGGTACTCATAGCAAGTAGAAAGGTACTCATGACGAGTAGCAAGGAACTCCAAATGCAGCTCCATGGCCCGATCAGTACCCGATGAGTACCTTTCTACTCACCTCACGGACAAAATAACTGATGAGTAGTCCAAAGTACTCAACATAGCCGGAATTTTTTTTTCAGTGTAGCTTTAAGCTAGAAGCACATGGATGCGGTTCGTGCTCCGGTGCGGCAACGGTAGCGGTGTTTTTAAAGTTGACTGATCCAACGCTGCTCGACTCATTGCTTTCCATTGGCGCGTTTCTGTGCGGGGAAACATTGTTTTTTTCCGCGCCGTGACCAACGAAGCGGAAACAAATAATGCTTTCGAGCGTTTCCGCGCACGGAAACGCGCCAATGGAAAGCAGGCCTAAGGCTGCTTTTCCACGAGACGTTTACGGACGCGGTTTCGGTGGCGGGAGCGGGTGCGGGTGAAATAGCTAATGGGAAATACGTTGGTTCGATGTTTTCCACCCGCTCCCGCCACCGAAACCGCGCCCGCAAACGTCTCGTGGAAAAGCAGCCTTAGGATGGGCATACACTACACGCGATTCGCCCAACGCATGCGATGGTTCTTTGTTATTTCATGCCGCATTGCCTCCCAAACAAAAGCGATTCGCGTGCGATTTCAAATCGCTTGGCGAGTCGCTTCTAGTGTGCACCCTCCCTTAACTCACGTCCACCGCAAGCGTCAGTAAACCGTGGTGACTTGTAGGCCTACCTTGTGGCGGCTTTGCAAGGGCAAGTAAAAGACTTCATCCAAGTGAGGAAACCGTGCTGCCGTACATACCAGGGCCAATTATGAGATGGCTTTGGCACTGACGGATAAATCTAATACAAATACAAATCCCGACCAATATGCAGAAGGGAAATCATGGCACGGTTGGTTTCAAACAAAACATTTTCCGTTCTACTGGGCGACGAAGAATGATGAATTGATCCGAAGTCGGACGACATGATATGTTCACAATAGGTTGAACACATACAGTATATGCGAGCTTAATAAAAAGTTCTTCAGTGAAACGAAAAATTCAGAGGATGAAATACCCCTAAGGGTTTTCAGGCGTTGTGAAGAACCTTTTAACGTCTCATATTATTTGTGCGCTGTGATGAACCCTCAAGAGTTTTTCAGAACCTCAAGAACCTTTATTTCTACGAGTGATGCATTTTGCAATTTGTAATATATAATTTGCTAAATACAACATACATCATACTTACAGGAAATGTGATGAAACATCCACAATTCTTGAAGTAATTTGTATCCAAACATTTATCTGATAACACTACTACAGAATTATCCGCCCGGTTGGTTTCACTCGCATGATCTGTCCACAGGGAATCTCCAGCCTAGCACATCTGATCGTTATGATCGCCTGTCTGTTGTGGTATCATCGCCAACAGGAGCCAGCCGCATCTCCAACTGGACCAGAGCAGCCAGCAACAAGTCGCTGAATTGCATCGGAAGTGATGTAGTGCAGGCTTTTACCGGTGGAGTGCTGCGGTCACGAGTTATAGATAAATCCGTTTCCCTACCTCGTGCTTCGACATGTAAGTAAACCGTGGTGCCTTACTGACCTTTCCAACACAGATGGTGGTCTAACAATTCTCGCCGTCAGAAGCTTGACACCGTTCAATTGCCGCTGGCACGCAAAACTGGTCAAGCGGGTCATGGCCACCAAAGTTTAGGTAAAATAATTGTCTGAGAGGATGCGTTTTATTTGGTAGTGTTATGTCATGCTTGGGCAATGAATAGCCACATCTGACATCGTCTCATGTGTTTCTTACTCTCAACGGGATATCTTACTCATTTGTTAACGCGTTACTTTACGCCGATTTAACCGGTTTTCTTACTCGTGACGTTAACGCGTTTTCTTACTTATTTAACGGGTTTTCTTACTCTTCCGAAATAATCAAAATTAAGGCCGAAAAATGATATCCCGTTGAGAGTAAGAATTTTAACCCGTTGGAAGGTGTGCGTCAGATCTTACTATCAGTAAGATTTCCCGTCGAGTAAGAAAAGCCGTTTGGAGTAAGAAAACCAGTTGTAACAAAGTGGACAACACAGCAATTTTAATACCGCCCACAGGGCGGGACACTATCCGATTTCTCGTTTCTTTGATTTACTTAATTGTAATATATGAAAGACTCCGCTTTTAGAGTCATGATTATTCATGACGATTGACAGGAACGGTTGTCAGTTTCATGCGCGAGACCATGTGGGTCGGTCCCAGGAAATACCCACAATCACGAAACGTGACGAAATTGTCGCGCGACCAAAAGATACACTGTATCCCACCCTTATATCGCTGCGACAGACCTACCATTGTGTACCGGTACGCCTGTTTTAAGTCGGCCCATAGAGGCGGGTTGGACCTGCGGTATTGTCCGGCTTAGGATCCTACAGGGGAGTACATGCAGTATATCTTACCCTTCCGATGTCCGACCATAACGAGTAACCCTGTGATCTTTCATAGGTCAGACCGATTACCTCATACATCCCTGATATGGGGTTGTTATACGACATCGGATTGCCCTAAGACATGTCTATTACTGTCCAAGATCTCCATGGGTCATTTTGGCTGTCTGGTCTCCTCGCTAAGTGGAAAGCAGCGACATTATGGAGCATTGCTTGCCGGAGACTTCGATTGGATTCCATGGCGAACTATTCAGGTGATGTTGGGGGTCAATGATCGCCTGGTAATGTTAACGTTCAGGGTTGAAGTTTGTATGGCTATTTCTGTAGTCATGGAAAATTCACGCGACCATATAATTGGTTCACGTAGTGACCATTATTTTCATACCGGTTTTGCCCGATTCACTCTTTGATCGCGCGGTTATTCACATTACCATAACCAGGGCTTTGCACTCACGCAGGAAACTTTCCTTGTGAAGCTGAAGATTGAAAGCCAATAAAATCGGATAACCTTCGATAAAGATGAACTTTTAATGAATAACCTTAATAAGTCAAAAGTAGACATACATTTGCTGCTTCGGATTTCTTCTGGGACCGTAATATTCGTTAGTTGACCTAAAAATTGCGTTTAATGCCCTGTGCATTCGCGATATCCAATACATAGCAGAATAACACAGGCAGGACGAGCCTATTATTGGAAGGCGTAGGGGTTTAAGGATTGTTAGGTAAAAATCAACATCACAAACGAATTTGCTGTTTGCGTAAAATGATACATTTTGTGGGAGAAAGGATACAATAAACTAACCGCTTTTTGAGAGAAGTTATGAATTATTAATGTAGATAACTCTTATGAAAGGCCTAGTTAGAAATCAACACGCCTTGCCTGCCTCCCCTGTGAATAATGAGTCGATCATCACCACGTGGGTGAACAAAGCAGGCTACCGGTCGTCGAGTGTAGGTAATCGCCTCCTGGAATGAGCACTGCCTGGATTCTACGGTGTAGTGCCATAACTTCTCTGGTGGCAAACCAATGAACTATCCTTAGGGCCATGTCGGGTGGAAGTTCAGAATTTCTAAAATGGTGCCCCAATATCCCTCAATTGCGATATTTTTTTTTCGGCACTAACTTGACTACGTGAACCTTAAACGCCACCAGGCTTGTCTGTACTTCATTCCGCTTTACTTGGTGCGTGGTTATAACGGCCGATATACCTCCGAAACAGCTGGGTAAAATTTGACATACCATCAGCAAGCGACTTGTCTTCCTCTATCAGTATCTTTCTGCCATACATGTATTCATTATTCGCGCAAGGCCGACAGAACGGGTCCCTTTCTCACAACCCATTTCATTTCACCACGATTTTTATTGCAGTTTACACATGCGCGAAGCATTGTGTCGTTTCAAAATGGCCGCCCATTTCGGAAGAAAGAACTTCTTTATGTCACACTTTCAAAATGACGGCGTGATGCCTGTAGTGGCAAAAAGACAAATCGATTGATGTATATGTCGAAGTTGACCCAGCCGTTGCGGAGAAATCGGCCATAAACCCGCGCCAAGTAGATGTGGAATGAATAGTAGGTTATGGTAATGTCACTGGGCACATGGAAATCAAGTTAATTGCGATTGACTATCGTTACCAAAGATAGGAATACAGGAAGTTTGGCGCCGCATGAAGTGTAGCAGGGTCGGCAGAGTGGAAAAATCGGCGCCCGTTTCCTCGGAGATATCGGCTTCCGGTTTGTTTTGGTATGTTTCCATCAGGGCCGAAGCCATAGCATTATTGGCCCTGCTAAGTAAGGAAAGGGCCATCTCAAGCTGCTCATGTTCCTAACCTGGGTGGGTCATTTATTTGCAATTGCAAAGGCACAAGGTACATTACAAGACACCGCGGCTTACTGTCCCTTGCAACGGACGTGAAGAGCCAGGGATGATATCCTACAAGGCCCGGGCTGGATTCGGACCCAGAAACTGCCGCTTGCGTATTGGAGGTGATAACCATTCGGCTATCATGGCTCTTCAAATGAGTCTAATATTTTTCATTGTCCCCACTTGTCAATGCCCACCAGAAGATTGACGGAATAAGCCGCGATCTGACAATCGGGGAAGCAGTGATAAACATGTCTCCCTGTTTTTGAGTGTTCCCTAAACGGCAAAGTGACACTGTCATTCGGGAGGCATTCTCAGTTATTAAACTGGGTTCCGGTGCGACATGGATCAAAGTCCCCCCCCCC
>NMRB01000709.1:125064-138362 GCA_002633025.1 Notospermus geniculatus
AAAGGCCCCCCCCCCCCCTGGAATTGGTAGTCTGTAGTTTCCGGAATGCTGGAATCCTGGAAAGTATGTTGGAAAGCTGGACAGTGTGGGGAATCCCAAAGGTTCAGTATAAAATCGGGAATTTCCCGATGGAACGATCCGGCTGGTGTTCGAAGTTGATTTGTTGCCATGTGTTGTGGTCATCGTCACCAGGTAAACCACGTACAATGACTGCCGCGCAGCGAATCGTAGTCTGTAACGAGCACCAAAACGGAGTTAATGGGGAGTTTCAGAGATCACACGCTAAAAACGATAACATTGTTAACAATATTTTTTTGTACATAAAATGCATGCAAGAAATAGCGTTGAACTCTGTAATTCATATAAAATTCAAACCTGATTAACTAAACTTAATTGGACTCATATTTGCTACATAGTGCCTTTCGTGTGCAATAGCAACCTTATTATGGTTCCCGATCACTAAGATCGGGAACCATATTGTTTTTGGTCATGGTGTCTGTGTATCTGTGTGTGTATGTGTGTGTGTGTCTGTGTGTGTGTCCGTCTGTCACACCTTCATATCTTATATCCTTCAACAGCTACAGCTCTGGTAACACATCCTACCCCTAGGTTTGTCAACCTGGGCAATCCAATGAGCTAATCATTTTCAACATCCGATGCCTCCATCATGATGTAATCAACATATCAGACTTGATATTTTGTCCGTCACGCTTTTATCTGATGCCATAACTCAGCTCTTTTAACACCTAGAGCAACAGAAACAAGTTCTACCCTTAGGTTTTCATACCCTAGGAATCGAATGGACTGATTACTTTTGATCTGAGATGTTGGGGTCATGGTGATATCGATATCACGAATTTGATATTTTGAGATAACTTGCCATATTGTCAACTGAGCAACATGAAACATGTCTCAGTTCATGCCTGCTTATCCAAGGACTGGACTGTGTAAAAGTTCTCAGCCTCACGTGTCCGGGTGATTAAAATATCATGAGATTTTGATATATCAAACTTGATAATTTGAAATATCTCTGCCTGTGGTAGAGATAGAGGCATGATATCACCCATACTTAGGTTATCGATGATGCCCATTTCGATTATGCAATGACCTTGATGATCCGAGGTCAAGGTCAAGGTCAAACTTGGTAATTTGAAATATCTCTGCCTGTGGTAAAGGTAGAGGCATGATATCACCCATACTTAGGTTGTTATTCATCCCCATTTCGATTATGCAACAACCTCGATGATCAGACGTCAAGGTCAAGGTCAAACTTGATAATCTGAAAAATCTCTGCCTGTGGTAGAGGTAGAGGCAGAGGCATGATATTAGGCATACTTAGGTTAATTCCTTTTTTCTGTACCTTTTTACCTAGAACCCTTATTACCTAGTACCTTTTTTACCGGTACCTTTTTTACCATACCTTTTTATCTGATCTCTATCAACGTGCCTTGACCTCTATCAATGTATCATTCATGTACCGGTAGAAGCACCTGTACATCGGGAACCATACGACATTTACAATGTCATCTTGTTAGAGTCCGTTTCGATCAGTTTCGGTATTATTACATAGCCCCCCCCCCCCGTTACTTTACTTTTAAAAAGGTGGCGTGCGCACGGGGGGGCACTATGTTGTTATTTCGGGTACTTTTGGGTGCTTGTCTGATATGGATTGAGCGATTTATCCCCTACCTCCCACAGGCTTTTATTAAAAAGATGTGAATTATTGTCTCAGGTATGTACACATAAGGGGCGACTATGCTTTTATCGCCGGTACGGGCGATTTCTCTGTTGACGAGTCAGATGCTGACATGATGCATTGTGACCAGCGTGTTATGAGAGCATGGGAGCGTGTTATGAGAACGGGCCGTGGATTCGGAATTGGGATTGGCTGATCTGAAATGTCTCCAAGACGACACGAATATACACGTTTGATTCAGAAAAATGCTAAAAATTATTGCGAAAACGTCGAAGTTTGTATGGATGTTCCTTCATGGAAGTAAATTGTACATTTGCGCTCATTTTCAGCCCCCTTAGGCTGCAATCAAAGAGAACTACACGCTACACGTGCAGGCTTGCTAACAAAGGCTTCCCAAAGAGCTCGTGATCGTGAAGCCATTGTTAACTGGCGTGTCCGCGTAGAGTGTAGCTGTATGTGATTGCAGCCTAAAGGGCTCCGCAGACTGGCGATTTTTCGAGCGATTTTCTAGGCGACCGGCCTTGCGACCACAGAGGCGACTGAACATATTTTTAGTTTTTTTAGTATTTGTTGACTCGTTTGGGACAAATGCTTCCTTGGAAGATGAGTGATGTCGTGGATGACATCATTGATCGACCTCAAAGGTAATTATCGCAGGCGACGTAGTAGTCGCATCGGCAGTCGCCCCCATTTTAGTCGCCAGTGTGCGGAGCCCTTAAGGTACCACGAATCGGCTTCGAGTCCACTCCTGCTGTCTATCGTAAACTAAGGCCAGCCTTTTTTTATACCTTGGTGCTCGGACATCTCTAGTGACAATTCAGGAGAGGAGGGCGGAAAAAAATTAAAAAAAAAATTATTTTCGGGCTGTTTTTGTGATTCTCAAATAAAATGCGGATCTCAGAGATGTCGGAGGAAGAAATAAAGATAAATATTTATTTGAAAAAAAATATTTATTTCCTGTCTTTAAACTAACTCACTGCGTGCAAACTTACGCAGCTGATCATACAAATCAACTAACCAGCATGGTCATTTGAAGCAACACAGTAGAAAGAACACCGTAATTGTACTGATGGATAAGCATCATGAATCTGAAGAGGCCGCCACCATTATTCCTCATGGAATGTTGAACTCTGGGTACGAGATTGCACCTCCGCTGCCGACTCGGACCAAAACAAAAATGTAAATTTTGGAGTTTGGATCCAAGAGGCGGCGGGCGGAATAAAAAAATAATAAAAAATTATTTTTTTCCAGTTTCAGTCATTTGGACATCGGCGGATCCGAGAATTTGAAGAAAAAAAAAATTATTTTTTTTTTCAATTTCGGAAAATACATCGTCGGCGGGTCCGAGCACCAAGGTATAAAAAAAGGCTGGCCTAAGATAGCAGCCTTGGTTTCATGTGAAAGGCGAACCGACAAAATTGAAGGTGGACCGCAGGAAGAAATTTTCGCGTTTTTAATGACTAAACGACGAGTGCCAAGCTAGCACTTATGACTTATTTGTTCATTGATCATAAGAATGCCACACATTCTCTTTTATGTAATCCTTTTTCTCCAGTTTAAGACTTTCCAGTACTTTCCAACTTTCCAGCTTTCCATGTTTCCAGCTTTCCGGAAACTACAGACTACCCCTGGAAACAATGTCCGGTCTTACTGTACAGCGATGGATTAGAATATACTGCTATAGAGACTATGACCATTCGAATAAAACCTTACAATATTGCTTGGCGGACTTGCATTCCTAGGACGTTGATTCCTGTCACACCGGTTTTCCCCAGCTGTCCTTGTCATCGATGACGTCATTCGCGGGATTTTGCAGTAGGATAATCGGATGTTTTAAAAAGTACATGTAGAGTGTAGTCAGACAAATGGATCCGCAATCCAATTTCAAGATATTTTTCACACAGCAAGTCAGCCAGCACCAAATCACCGAATTGGGAAAAGCCGAGTGTAAGTTGTAACTTAGACTCGTGCAAAGCGTGAGGATTTCTGTTACGTTACGGCGCTGTTTCAATTAAGCCGACATTTTGACGGGTAGTAAATTGGACGAATCGAACCCATGGGAGCTTAGAAAACCTTTTTCTGTAAAGGTAATTTTTATGTTGTAGGTTCATCTGATGGTTTCAGTGTTTCAAGTCGTGAGCAAAGGATGGAATTGGCTGTTAAGACAAACTTGGCCGGCAGAGGCAACAAGGAACATACTAAGTGACGTTGAGCAGGATTTTGCAAGTGTGTAACAGTTAAAGCACCACTGTATGCATTAGGTTTTCTATCTCGTGGTGGCCGACGTAACCTGCGACCTTTAGGTAACCTCGTTTATAGCCTACATGCTCGACGAGACTGTTCAAAGGACAAATCTATCTATTTGAATGATCTAAGTTATCATTATAGGCATTGAGACTACTGCCACACATAAAAGAATGAGTTGACGCATGGTATCTTACTTGCTGAACGGTTAATCACTCTATAACCGCGCGTTGAACTTTTCAATTGATGAAACTTTCTGAGCCAGGTGTGATGAAATCAAATGCCCCCACTCTTCTGATGTGCATTGTTTGTCACAGGATTAAGGATCTTGGTCTCTCTAGAGTCCAATTCAATGGTGCCGCTTAATCCGTAAATGTATTGTTGGGGGACATCACATATCGGGCGACATTAGATTCTTTTACACCGGTAGTCGAGTGGTTAGCGCGCTTGACTACCGAACTGTGCAATGGGTCGGCACGCAAATTCAACGCTGGGCGAGGCATATACAAAAAATTGTGGAACCTGAGTGTCTATGCCAGGTCAAGTAGAAGACCCCACGCAGGTGGACTCTATAGTGGAATCCATACCTCCGGCAAAATGCCAACAGGGTTTATACGACGCCGGTAGTTATATAATAAGATGATAAAAGGATGGCGGCCATTTTGTCACTATGTCAGCTAAGGTTTCGACATAGTATCGGTCTGGCCGAGGTTTTACGACTGGCTTTGTATATGGGTGGACAGGACACCAGTTTTGTCACGTTGGTACTCGATTCCGCTGCTCCGAGCTGAGTGCCTCGGGTTACCGGAAACCTAGGTACTCACTTCCGCCGCCAGGAGAGGGATAGGAGGCATACAGTGGCACTTTCAAGGGAATTAGTCCCGGCAGTCAAAAATGACACTAAGAATAATTTCGCGGCCCGCGAATTTCAAAACTATAATTTTCTGTATTTTAGCGAATTAGATAATTAGACAGGCCTCAATCTGCACTTGCCGTATGCAAAATGGCATCCAAAGAGAGAATAAAGCCATGACAGTCGTGCATAGAACACATGTCATATGGTTAGCACTATAGCACTAATACATAGGCCTACTGTAAAATTTAATACAGAGGGCTTTAAGTAGGATCATGACAGCGCAGTTGAAATATGCCGCAGTCGCACCTGATTCACAGCATGTTTGTATTTCAGCAGGGTTTTGTGTGAATGGATATGGATGACGAGGAGCGAGGTAAAAACCTCTGCTTTGGGAGATGGGTAATAAAGGACAACGATAGGGAGTTTCCGCTTCGTCACGAATTACGAGAATTAAGAATCAGGGCACATTGGACTGTTGCATGACATTATGTCAAAACGCCGTTTCTTCGCCGAAATCCATGATGGTCGGACTGTTTGTCCTGAGAACATTTTGACAACCTCTTTTTTTACAACACGTCAACCTTACACTGGCATTTTAAGCAACTATTTCACCGTTTAAGTGTTCCAGGTAGGCTATATCCAGTTGTCACCTCTATGTTGAAAAAGCCCCCCCCCCCCCGAAAATTAGCAATTAGTAATTCGTTATCTCGAAGATCTACGCCATCCTCGTCAAGATGAAACGAATTTACACGACGTCACGAAACGACGCAAAGTCATACGTCAAAGCGATAACGCCACAGTCGTAATTCGTAATTCGGAGACGTTGCAGGAACTCCCTAATACTTCAATCAACCCAAACTCCTCCGCAGTGCCGTGTCGTTCCCCATTTTATGATGTTCCACTCACGATACTGTCACCAGGTGCTTTAGTGCATTGCAAAATAGGGCATGCGATATTATTTCCGATTCCATATCAAATAAAGTCAAAAACATAACAAATGCATTTTTTACAATCACCAACTCAAGTTTTTGAACTGATAGTGATGATATACTAGTACGTACAATCATAATAAAGTGACAAAGATAGAATTCTTTTCGCGCATGGTCATAAAAAACGAGTGATTTTCCTCGGTTGTCCGGCTACGTCTCATGAGCCCGGTCCTACATTATACACAGCCCAAAAGGTGAACTGATCAGATAAAAGTAGGTTGAAGAAATGTTTTATGCACGAAAGCACAAAATACTTCAATTCCATTTGACATGTATTAGAATACAACTTCCATCCACAATCCTCCGCAGAAATACTCCAGACCTGGTGGCAGAGTAAGTAAGTTGAAACCGTCTGACCTCTGCGTAGGAGATTGCAATCAAACATGCTCCCACTAATCACAAGTGGAGATACTACCTTTAACCTTTCAGCAAGAGCTCTGGACGCAAGGGCCCAACACGCCGCGTAGCGGCCAACAGCGAAGCTAGCCAAAGACTTTTCACGGGTCAGTCAATAGAATTGGACTCATAGATGAAATGCGTCTAAATGTTCAGATGGAATATACCGGACGGTTGGTTCACGTTTTTAGTGGCTGTGAACGTAGATGGGTACATTATGTAGCGATATGCTGACAGATTTGCTGGGGACTTGCTCTGTGGATGTTGTAAAATGCGATTTTTGGACGATTATTCTGATTTGTAACGTCATTTCTAATTAACATAAAAATATGTTGAGTAGCTGGGATATGTTATAAACATTTATTGAGCAGCCACCGTCATGACGTGGCCGGCTGGCGCATCGGTAGAGCGTCCGGCTCTGAATCCGGGGCTCCGGGTTCGAGCCTTGCGATAGGAATTTTTTTCACGTGTCTGTTTCTCTGTTTATTTTTTTTGCTCAAAACGTTTAGTCGCAGGATGAATATCTCCCCAGCCCTTCCATTTCCCTACAAATCTGCATTTGCTAATAAATACTTATAACCATAGATCCCTGTCAGCTGCCCTGCATTCAGAGAGACTTTTCACTAAAGTCTCTCTGAATGCAGGGCAGCTGACTACCATCGACATTCCCCTCCCAGTCACCAAAAATATCAACACCACAACTAACGTTCAAGACTACTGGTTCCTGAGGGAAATGTCGGCAAGTGGAGAAAAGCTGTGTGATGCATGAAAGCGGGGAGCCATTCGTATAGATAACACAACATCAAAAGGACTATTGTCTGTCTGGTGTTAGCCAAGAAAGAGACGCAATCGGCTACAGTCATTCATCTCTAGAGCTTATAATGTCAAGTGATACCATGAAACTTGGGTCTTTGTTCAATACGCTCCGTTAAGCTTTCCGATTTCGTTGTCAACTGTACCTTAGACAAACTGGTCTGAAAGGACGAGGTGATGCGCTGAATGAGCTGACGAGTTCCCCGCAGATACCGCATACAGCGACTGAGGCGATGACGGGAAAACCTTTGAGGTGGATACAATGGCTCGAGATGGACAAAAGGCCCATACAGGGTAGCCAAAAAACTCACATTAAGCATACTTCCGCGCGTTTACACCAAAACCGGATTCCGGTGCGGTTCCCAAAATTCAATCGCTTCAACTCTAAGCGTCCGTCCACACAGAAATCGTGCGGGAGAACCCGCATATTGCACGATTTCTGGCTGAAGGCTTCAATGAAATAGCATTGAAGCGATTGAATTGCCGGAACCGCATCACAAAACGCACCGAAATCCGGTTTTGGTGTGAACGCGCCTTAGTCCCAAACCACTGGTTTTAAAGCGGACTATTCGCGCCGAGTCAAAGATTCCACAGAACAGTTTCCGGAGCGGCCGCCGCAATGCATTTACCAGTTGTTGTTACGAATAAAACGGATTGTTTTATTATTTTTGGTTTACTTTGGACAAGACGCGTACAATCCGCTTTAATGGGTAACAATCTTTCTATAAGAAAAATAACTCCAAGATAGCTCGTTTCAGTCCTGTAATCTAGCTCCAGACCCATTTTGTGGAGCAAAGCCAGAAGTCGTTTTGTCAACTTTCTGGCGAACTGCAAATTCTGCAGGATTAGGGCCTTGACTTTCCTTTACACAATAGGGTCTGGAGCCCAAACCATTGGACGGAATTGGAATATTTTGGCGTCTTCTTTCTTCTAGAATGATTCTCCATCCATTGCTGTGAGCAGTTTTCGCAACCTCCCACAGCAGCGCTTTGGTCTCGATCCTCTTCCTGCACTCGCACACAAAGTGTGTGAATATAGGGAAGCGAGCGTTGAGAAGCGAGGTAAAAAACCCTGCTGTTGGAGAATGCAAAAACTGCTCATATAGCAATGAATGGAGAATCATTCTGGAAGAAAGAAGACACCAATATGTCTCGATTCTGTTCAGTGGTTGGACCTCCCGACCCTTTTTTGTTTGGGCTCTTGCTAGAGGAAGTATGCTTGTGCGGTTTTTTTGCCACCGAGTATCATTTTTATTCCTCTGTTATCTGGCCGAATAGTCATCCCTATTTTTATTACCACTTTCACGACCACAAAGGAATGACATTATGCCTTTCATTTCCATCGCTGTTCTGTAAACAGCCAAACTAGGGAAGTTTAGTCGACATCAACATCAGGGCATCAGCATTGTTGACACCAGAACCTTTGGTGTATTTTTCATCCTTTGCTAAGTTTGCCATCATTCTGCCGGAGTCGGAAGCCCCGAATAAATGTTCCTATCAAAAGACATAAAAAAAATTGCTTGGTCTATTCAGCACTGTTAGAACGCAGAATCATTCCACTGCGTCCTCTATCCGCAGCTTAAAGCAAATGAGGGATTCCAGATGTGCTGAAATCTAATGTCCCCACCCTTCTGATGTCCCCCTGCATTGTTTGTCAAAGGATTAATGGTCTTGGTCTCTCCTGAGTCCAATTCAATGGTGCCGCTTAATCCGTAAATGTACAGTTGGGGAACATCACATATTGGGGGACATTTGATTCTTTTACACCGGTGTGACATGGATCAAATTCCCCCTGGGAACTTAGTCCGGTTTTATTGTTCAAGAAAGGATTAGGATATATAGCTGTAGAGACCATCGAACACACCCATACAATGGCAGACTATCTCTCCCGGACTTACATTACTCACCATGGCCTACCATGTGTCTGTACTACCTCATACTTCGTACGCACAAACCCATGGAGAACTTCGCCAGGATTTCTGTTTCTCTCGCACATCGAGTTGCGGTGCACCAATCAGAACACTTGTTAGCCAACCTCGCTCCCAGGTTGGCAACAAGCCAATTAAACCAACCGCTGTATATTTTGTGGTTGGAAAGTATTAGGAACGAGGATGGTCAGCCAATCTATCAATTGCGATTTACCCACTACCCGCATGAACTATGCTGTTGAACAAAAATAACGCCAATTTTCTAAACCAGAGAAGTTAGGTGTACAGAAAAACTGACGTGGTATTTTAAAATGTTCAGGTTTATTGCAAATGTTAACGATCTATGATGAAAAAAGAAAACTAACAGCGGGAGTCAGTCCACAAACAGGAGCATCCGGTTGGAATCAGCTTACCGCAGCGAAGTTCGTCATGGGTTTGTGCGAACGTAGTCGGAGGGCAGAGCGATGTCACAACCCTTGGTAGTCAAGATGGCATTACTAGGAATTTCTCCTCTGGTACACCTGTCTAAAAATAGTTCATCAACGCCGAAACCATCAAAAAATTCAACTTGGAATGAGCTGTAGACGTTCTTCACCGAAGTCACAACTCAATATAATGCTAATGAGGGCAATTTCACGGTCACGGACGTGACATGTTTTCACTTTTTCAGTGTTGTCTCCGCAAATTTTGAAACCACAGAAAGATGTAATACCCTGCATCATGTCAGGCTCTTGTCCTTCCATGCCCCCGGTATGAATTAATTTAGTTGTGATTCATAATTAGTGCACTATTTGCTAATTAGTTGCGTCATGGACATAGCAAAGGTCACGTCCGCAACGCAACTAATTAGCAAACAGCGCACTAATTATGAATCACAACGAACTTAATTCATACCATGGGCATAAGGACACAATTCGTTGTTAAAAATATCTGTAAATTTACAGCAGTATCTGTAAATTTGCTGCAGAATTTTCACTGCATGGTTGCTGTAAAAGTAATTTTACTGCAAACTGCTGTTTTTTTACTGGAAATAAACAGCAAGATTACTCAGTTTCTCAGTTTAAATACATAATTTTTTGCAGAATATATACCATTTTGCTGTCAAAATACAGCAAACGGGTGCTGTCAAAATACAGAAAAGTGCTGTGTTACTCTGCTGCCAGCATTTGCTGTAAAAATTTTGCTGTTAAAAATTTTCACAGCAAATGTTGGCAGCAGAGTAACACAGCACTTTTCTGTATTTTGACAGCACCCGTTTGCTGTATTTTGACAGCAAAATGTTATAAATTCTGCAAAAAACTGTATTTAAAACTGAGAAACTGTAACCTTGCTGTTAATTTCCAGTAAAAAAACAGCAGTTTGCAGTGAAATGAATTTTACAGCAACCATGCAGTGAAAATTCTGCTGTAAATTTACGGATATTACAGACATTTTTAACAGTGAAGCCTGACAAGATGCAGGGTATTACAACTTTCTGTGGTTCCAAAATTTGTGGAGACAGCACTGAATAAGTGAAACCATGTCTCGTCCGTGACCGTGGAATTTCCCATGAGCTAATCAATATATGTGCTTGGCCGTCAGTAATACACTACAAGTTCATTAAGTTCACGTTTATTTCTCCGCAATATGACAGAGTACATAGAATGCATCAAAAGTATACCAGGAAGGATACAGAATTAGGACAGGCCAAAAGCAGTCATGATACAAAGCGTACTTCAAGGCCCGTATGCATAAAGGTGGAATAAGCTTATTCCAGGTTTAACTTAATGTTATAACGTGAAGTTATACCTGGAATAAGCTTATTCTATCTTTATGCATACGGGCCCAAGAGTATAGACAGGTACAAAATATCAAAAAAGAAGGTTCTTACACGCATGAAGAAAGCGACCGATTTTCTTATATAATACCATTCAATTTTAAAATATTCGGGCGGGAGCAAAGATATTTCGGTAGGTATTGTTTTTGTATATTATCGATAGCAGCACATTCTGGTATGGTAAAATATGGTATCCATCTCCAATCGCATTGTTATGAATGTGAAATAGAAATCTGGCCCCATATTCATGAAACCCTGCTAGCTTAGTTGGCTGCTAGTGGTGTACATAGGCCTGTACAAACTGGGTGATTTAGTAACCAACTAAGCCTAGAAGGGTTTCATGAATATGGGCCCTGGTTTCTAAGGTGAAAGACATTGCTTCCTACCAGAATCGAACCTACGGACCCTCGCGTAAGGCATCAATCGCCAGCACTAAGGGGCAGCACGCCTTAAACCACTAGGCCAAATCCCCATCTTCAAAAAAGATGGTTCAATGGCCCATGTTAAACGAGGCGTCCATCAGTACCCTGCGAGTAGTCCAAACAATCTCAATGTACAAAATCTCTCTCCCCGTGGGATACCAGCATGTCTCCCCGTCTCAATAGGGAGTTTATGATTGCAAGCTCTAAATTTACATAAGATGTCTCAATTTTCCATGCTACACAGGTATTCTTCAAATATAAAACGCTCCTTAAAAATTATATAGTTGTTGGTACATTTTGAAGATTCTTGTATTATCGAAAACCGGTTTTGGATAAATTGATCTCTTAATATGCGTTTTACGACATGTATTTCCGTTACCCAGGTCATGTTGAAATTAGGGTTATTTTGGTGGATCTAAAGTTCTGAGTTGCCAGTTGTGTCTAGTATCTTTTTAATTCTACTGAGCCAAGGAGAAATATATCGTCCATCCATAAACCGCTCAAATAAACATTTATACATAAGGTATGTAAACTTGTCCTGTCGGCCAGTTAGTATGCTAGCCCAAAAACTGATCATTCTTACTTTAATAGAAATTATCAAGGGGAATTCCCCAGTTTCTCCGTAAACCATACAGGACGGTGTAGATGACCTTAAACGCAGAATATGTTTTAGAAACTTTAGATGAAAAACCTCAAGTTCATTATGATTCTCATGACCCCACAACTCTATGTAATTCAGCACTAACTGTCTGTTTTTACAACAGGCAGGTGTGATTCAATCATCAGACTCCTGTAGAACATGTGATTTTATTTTAGTCCGAACGTCTGAGTGACTCGTAATGCTATTTTTAGCCTATGCTGGACGCAATACAGAGTCGGATGATGAGTAAACGAAGAACCAGATTTTGGTTCTACGTCATCAGCATGATCAGATCACGGATTGGTGGTTCCCGTATCACGTGACCTCAAACTGTAAAGATGGCGATGCTGTGCATTCGCTGATTCGGCTTTTCGAGAGGAATATTTTTCGTGATTTTGATAACAAACTGCGGTTTTCTTAATGTTTGTCTGGCTAAGAGTGAACAGAGAGCGTGATTGCGAGTGTAGCTGGTTGAAACAGCAAGTAAAATGCCTGAGAGCAGCGTTGTCAAGTGATACGATTGCCGTGCACTAAATGTATTCAAAACACGACCTGGAGATGGACGGACCAATCAAAATAGACCCCCCCCCCCGCGATAGGCTTCAACTGACTCTTGTTGCGGCCGTCAGTTCTGCAAATGAGCAACAGGAGGCAGTGTTCGGACTAATTTTATTTGACAAATCATATATTAAGAAACGGATATGATGAGAAAGGTAGTTTGGAAAATATTTCAGTCAAATTCTGATTTCTTTCAGTAAACCCCATTGACACTAACGGCCAATATACTGTGGTCGCGGAGTTATGCCGGTGTGACAGGCGATATAGTCCGCAGGGGCCATGGTCCGGGGGACCATGGCCACTAGGGATAATGTCCCCAGGGATAAATGTCCTGACCGGACTACTATTCCTAGCCTTCATAAGAGGTGAAAGCGGACTATATTCCCTATAGGACTATATCACCTGTCACAGCAGTGACAGTAATCGTGGTCCCCCGGATAATAAAGTCCGTTCAGTCATGAATTCTTTTTATTGTATGGCGATTCAATTCCTTCAAGTATAAAATGTGGTTGAAAACCAACACCGCCGTCAACCGCCTTTGTGGTGTAGTGGAACGGCAGAGGTCTACTGCGTGGAATGCTCCGAGTTCGATCCCCGTGCTGATCCTTTTTGCAATTTTACGTCTAGCTGGCCAAAGGGTGTTACATAAAATTTTTTCCCCCCATAACCGAGCTTGTGTTCCATTGACAAAGTCACTTCACAGGCTGGAAAACGCAAGCTCACAGTTGACCCAAGCCAGATATTCTTACCTTACCGAGAACAAGTACGAGGCATGCTCAGATAACCAGAAACAGAGCATCAGATGAACGGCGGCAAGAAACTATAAGGAAACTTTTGTATCATTTCAAATATTTGTCCGTGGCAGTTATATGATGCGGGAGACATGGTCCCCCAGACGCTGTGAACTAGTGATTGCAGTCCGGCGGACTATTTTGTCACGA
>NMRB01000709.1:177527-204936 GCA_002633025.1 Notospermus geniculatus
ACTACCATGTGTCCCAATAAATTATGTTGGTTACATTTATACCACCAAATAGGATGAAGGGGTTAAGGGGAGGCCTAAATACTGGTTGTGATGCAGTGACTGGTGATCGACGACCGTGACATGAAGTAAGGCCAAACCAATGAATTCTTCGGTAAAGAAGTAAAATGACAGGTGGCATACTGGTTCATTACATTTTGATCCAGTGGCACTCTGAAGTCAGACTGATTTGGCTTGGCCTACACCCTAAACCACGCCCTCGCGCTTGAATGACCAAACTGGGCAAATGGATAGGTCTATTACATGTTACATGTTAGGCCCTACTTTAACCATTTGATCCAATTTGGTCGTAGAAATGTAACCAACATAATTTATTGGGACACATGGTACAAATATATGTATTCGCGGAAACAAAAAAATTGTGACGACCTCAAGAGGCTGACTTAAAAAGGAACGTATCTGATTTCGGATCGCACCACTTCATTTCATACCCCCAGTCTGAATTCGGAAACTGTCGGAACTTCCGAATTCGGACGCCAAAAACTTGAAATCTGAATCGGGATATGAGAAATGAACATCGGGATATTTTTGTAAAATGATCACTTTGTAGCAGCACTACTTCCCTCTCATTTCACAACGAGTACATGCATTTTTGCTGTGGTGGCGTTTGTTAATAATTCTCGTTTTTTTAGCGGAAGTCAGCCATATCTAATGCATGTTCTCCTTTCATATACATGTACTAACTTTCTAGGCGTCCGAAGTCGGACGCTCTGACACGTTTCATCTTTTAAAAGGACATTTTCCCGATTGTGTATAGGCGACTGATCAGTCGCCAGAAATGGTCGACGTATGCACCCTTGCGACTCGCTGGAACTGAGAATTGGCCAGTCGCCGCGAGTTGCACATGTTCAACTTTCGAGCGACTAGTTGTATCCAGTTTCGTTCAGTCGCTGCGATGAACGCGGGCTTGCGAGTGATCAGTGTCAGTTTTCCGAAGGAAACCGAGTCTCATCAAATCTCAACGCCACGGATGTTACCTAAAGGCGCCTCTCCACGTGAGAGTTTTCTCGCTTAAGTTGGCTCACAAATGGGCAATTCACCATTATCATGATTATTTGTTCCTCTCGGCTTACGCTGGGACCAATGACATAAACAACTGCTCGCGGTTGAGTTGCCCATAGAGAGCCAACTTGAGCAAGAAAACTCTGACGTGGGAGGCGCCTTGAGTTGTTGCCAGTCGCAAGTGCGTTGGTCACGGTCGGGACGCGACGACTGATTGGATCCTCCTAGTTTTTCCGAGTTGCTATCAGAATTCGCGTACATCACCAGCTGCTGACTGATCAGTTGCTTCCTTTCGCACGTGTGATGAAGGCTAGGCTGCAGCTGACCACGAGCTAAATGGGATCGAAGAAGAACAAGCCTGGTGGCGACCGGGTTCACGAAGTGACGTTCAGATCATGAGACTGCAGTTAGTTGCTTCGCCGGGAATAGATGTTTGGTTTGGGCAGTGGAAAGAAAATCGATAGCAGGACATCCAAACAGAGAAAATCTTTGTAAATAAAAGAAAAGAAATGGAGAAAAAATGTCTTCCACCACCCGGACTCGAACCCATGGACAATACTGATAACCCAAATGCGCGATGGCCTATACATGTATATTCACCATCAACACTGACCCCAATTATCAACTCATCCATACGGCATCCCTTTACTAGTACATGTATTTTAGTCCCAAGAAGGCTACCTGAACATTCGTGCACTATGTGTGTACACACATCGTCTCTCCATACACGTCGGTTATGCGTGGATCAAACAAAATGGCGACCTGACTCGTCTGCTACGGGGCAATTCTGGACTTTTCTGCTTATTTCTCGGTGATGAAGGATTACATACGGTTCAAAATAAATAGGGGAGGAAATCTTGATACACATCATTGTGTAAAGGTGATGTATTCTTCTGATTTTTTTGCATGCTCTCGTTATTTTGTACACAAACTTTGAGTTTTGTGATGCTCTATACATTCTCCATACATCGCGATCGTGCGCCCAAACAAAAGTGTCGATTTTTGGAAAAAAACGCAAATGATACGTAAATTCTACTACACGAGACATTATTTGGCGTTACATTACACTTATTTGTGAAATTTCGTGCCAGTTGGTGCAATATTAACTGAAAAAACCCGTGTGACAAGAAATGATCTGGCACGAAAATAACGTCACTTCGTGAACAATAAAGCCATGGCAAAATGGCGGCGATTGATCGTGTATTTAGGCACTTTGGCTGCACAACCGGTGCATCGTTTCCCAATGTTTAAAAGCGCCCAGTATGCATAAAGCATGGCGCACACGAGCGATTTTTTGAGCGATTTTCTAGGCGACTAGCCTTGCGACTACAGGAGCGACTGAACATATTTTTAGTTTTTTTAGTTTTTTTTGACTCGTTTGCGACAAATGCTTTACTGGGAGATCAGTGAAGTCGCGGATGACATCACTGATCGACCTCAAAGGTAATTACCGCATGCGACCTAGTAGTCGCATCGGTAGTCGCCCCCATTTTAGTCGCTCGTGTGCGCCATGCTCACGGCGGCCGACGTAACCGTTGACTTTTAGGGAACCTCGTTTATAGGTTTACAGATGCGATTATGATCGTGATCATTGTATCCAAATGTTTCAATGCATGTGTTTAAATCTATCTATTTGAATGATGTATGTACCGATTCGGCATTGAGACAGTTGCCACACATAAAAGAATGAGTTGGCACATGGTACTTTCTTGATGAAGGCTTAAGCATGGCGCAAACCTGAGACCAAAATCGTGCGACCACCGACGAGACTGGCGACCACGACGTCGCTGGCAACCATCGAGTGCGAGATCGCTCGCCGAATATAGCTTACAATCGCAGACCTAGCATGCATTCCCAGTGGCAGATCCCGCGTTAGAATCCAACCCGAGCCATATGGGATTTCATTCCCTGTGTGCCCCTGGAAGCAAAGTCCGGTCTTATTGCTCAGCGAAGGATTAGAATATGTGGCTAGAGAGACCATGACTATTCGAATATAACCTTACAATAGCGGGCTACTGTTTAGCGGACTTGCATTCCTAGGACGTTGAGATTTGTCACACCGGATTTTCACGTGTCCGTCGCATGGGAAAATAAAGCTTCGTACACATGTGTACGATTTACCGACAACGAAAATGCGGCAACGGCAAAAAATCGATCGTAGGAAAATGAATTGGCCCGTACACATGAATGCGTTAAGCTGGAAACACACCGCAAATAGTCGGCCACCAATTATTAGAACCAGACGACACGTACTTGGCCAAGTCAAATACGAGCAAAACACACTGCTAACATATCTTGGTATTTTAATTAGATCCAGTCCAGTCTCGAGTGAAGAAATCACCTTGACCTTTTTCATTCTTGGCGGGAAATAGAATTCAGAGTCAAAATGGCTATTTCAATTTCATGAAAACGAAAGTGGAGATGAAGTTGGAACAAAAGAAGGTCTTGGGTGGAACCTTGGATAAGTAGAAGACCTAAACTAGGCGCATACCATACTTTAGTTCAGGAACTGAGCGAGGAAGATGTGGTTCAGTGGCTGACTTCAAGAATTATCTGCGAATGGATGGCCAGTTCCTTGGGGAATTATTGCAAAGGGTGCAGGGTAGAATTTCCAAGGAAACAACACCTTCGAGATTTCAGCAGGGAATAGGCTTAAATAATGTGCTTGGACTGTTGGCATGCTCAATATAGCATGCTCAATTTTGCAAAGCACGTGTGCTACGTTCACACTTGCGCCGGTTTCAATTCGAATTCCGGATCTCGGAATGCGCATTCATGTTTAATCCGTACTCATGACGCCTGTTCACACGGCAAAACACAAAGTGGATTGACATCGGTTCGGACAGTCACCTATCCACAACAGGAGGACATAAACCACGTCATGATCACGTAATTTGTTCATATCCCTGCTGTTGAAGGAGCTCTTCCACACGCTGGAAAATTGGCAGATGGCGGTGTAGGCCCTCCAACTGCCCCTCAATATCCTCGTCTCGCCAAATATGTATCATAGCAATGATGAACCCGCGAACTAACGTGACGACGTGGCGCTGTCAGGGTAAGACCCGGAAGTCTTATTTTTAACAGTATTTCCATTGACTTCTTGCCCCCGAATATACCACTGTGTTTGGTTCGATTTCGATTAAATTACACGGCCCTGTTTCATTTTCAAAGTTCTCCATTATATGACTGCTTTGTTTCGTCCGAAATGTCACAGGATGCCAATATTGACAACGTCTTTTGGGGAAAATCCCGCGGAAAATTGTGTAGCAAAATGCACACACATGTTTTGACGGCGCAACGTTGCGCCATCTATTATTCTATTTTGTCACGCGGGTTCCCCGTTGTCTCTGCATTCCCCCACACAGATCCACGGTGGTTTCCTGTCATGAATGAACAAGACTCCGGGGCGAAGTAACTGAACAAACAGACAAATAGCAGACGAACCATCGGCAGGTAGAAGTTTGCAAAATGAAACGAAAGTAACGTACAAAAACACGATTGCGCGTGCGTGATAAAACTGGAGTCGTTGAATTCTTTCAGACGGCACTCTGCAGGCGGATTGGCGAGACCGGTTGGTTTCGCTGAATCGAATTCACTGCGGGTCTAAACGGCGGTCTGAGTCCGAATTAAAAGGTGTTCCATGTGAACATTTAATTCGAATTATTTAAGGTTTTCGTCGGAGTCAAGTCGGTTTAAATTTTCCGTGTGAACACAGCACAGGAGACCTGGTGGCAGTGTCGCAAGTGGAGCATCATAAAATACGGAAAGACACGACGACACTTGCAGAGGAGTTTGGAATTAAAGGGTGAACTCGGATGACGCCCCAAGATGAAAAAATAAGTTGTAATCGCCTTCTTGGGTGATGCCAAATCACGGGAGTGATGAACGTTGATTACTTTCCAGCACGGACACAGGGCAGGTGGTCCTAACGGCTTCATAATCGCATCATGTCTGATACAGAGACGCTGAGGGTGACAAGCCGTAAGAACAATTGGTGTGACAAATACCGCCTTATTGGTGGTCAATAACATCAGATTTACGACCCTGCTGTGGTTAATTTGACAGTCGGACTGGAAGGGTCCAAATAATAGGACATCTTAGCGCGGATGAGATAGTTTGGTTTTGATAAGGGTGCGACGCGATTGGTTTTATGCCGTCTGGCCTTGGGACGACAGAATCTTCTTAAAGGTGCCCCATCGGGAGCTAGCTATTAGGCTCATATCATTGTGGTCAATTCATCACAGGTGGCGGTATCAACTGGATTTGGGCTCAAATGTCGATATCTAGTGTATTTTACTTACAATACATTTCAGAGTTAGATTCTCTTGCCAACCGGTCGCTGTAATGAGCACAATCAAAATGCCAATGAGGAGGCTGCCAACCGGATCCATTTAAGAGTCCTCACTTGAAACAGGACGAAGAAGATTCAACGGCACACCGTTGTTCCTGGTCAGGCCTGTAGCTACATAGGGACAGGGGGCAAATGCCCCCCCCCCCCGGCAAATTGTGCAATTTTTTTTCAGACAAAATCAAATCGGATAAATGATCACTATTTTTCACGTCTCAGAGTACAGGAACTTGACCTCAAATCGCATCTCAGAGCTTCTAATTCCACAATTTTTCTGGGGGAGACCCCAGACCCCCGCAAAACTGGGGTCGGAAGGTTCGGCGCCGGAAGGCGAAGCCCACATCTTTGGATAAAACCAGGCCGCCCGCACAGAAAATCCGATAGTGCTTTCGGTGCCTATCAGAGGGTTAGTTAATGGGAAAATGCGCTGTAGCTACTGCCGATAGGCATTGGTAGCACTATCGGATTTTCTGTGCGGTCGGTCCTGGTCACTAGTCAGTGGGCAATGGGGATCTTAGCTACGATAGGGCAGCACACCGAAACCAGGGTGGTCCATAAAAAAACGCACAAGCATACTTCCACTACCCAGAGCCCAAAACTACTGATGGCGTTGGATGGAGAATCTTTCTAGAAGAAAAAAGACACCAAGATATCCCGATTCGGTCCAGTGGTTCGAGCTGCACACCGTATTTTGTACAGCAAGGTCGAGGCCCTTGGTGAATTGTTCCTACATAAAAATCAAGAGCATACACAACAGAGTAGCCTTGTAACTGACAAAAGGATTATCCTGTGGAAAGGTCAAACAAAAAATGAAGTACAGTTACATGTAGGGCATGAAAATCAAACTTTATTTAAGCTTAACAACAACTATCCCCTTTATTAATCATGCTGAATTCGCGGTTCACCGTTAAGTTAGTTATTAACGACCACTGACTTTGCTTCACAAAAATGGCTCTTGAGGTAAAACTACTGGACCGAATTTAGGTATCTTGGTCTTATTTTTCTTCTAGAAATATTCTCTATCCGTTCATACCAGTGGTTTGGGACTGAGGGTGGTGGAAGTATGCTTGTGCGTTTTTTTGGACCACCCTGTATATACCGTAGAGTCGGTTCTATAACATCAATCCATAATTCAAGATTAGAACGCCCATTTTACTACGTAGTGGTCACATGTTGGTCAAGACTGACATTCGTGACGGGGATTTGAATAGGCCGTCAGTAGTAGGCGCTATTTACGGATTGTGGTTTGATGGAATAGAGATTCATTTCACCATGCATTCAGGAATTCCACGCCGCTCTATTGTCAGTGGTTGACAAAAGCTTTGGATTTTTGCTTGCGTGCGTGCGTGAGTGCATTCTTTATTGATACAAGTTGTATACTGCGGCATTTGACTGACAACATAGGCCGAGTGATATCCCACCACCTCATGTCTTATTCGCAAGAAACTGACCAGGCCTTCTCCTCTGCGCCATTGGTCAATCAATGCAGGCGGGAAACGGGCTCTGACATAATAATGAAGTGGGGCGGCACTTAGGCATATAGCGCATTGATGTTATAGAACCGACTCTACGGTATATGTATACATGCATGTATATATTATATACATGCAAATCTGATATTATATTGACCGGTCAATATAACTGATGTTGCCCGATAAAATGACGCCACTACATGCATTCTCGCCGCCAGGAATGACACCCGTGTGACAATTTATCCCGACAGGTCGGTGCTGCGAGTGATGCCCGCAGCGACGTCATTAGGTCATTTAAGTGTTGACGTTGCTTCATGAAAAAGTGACATGCACAATTTTGACAGGAATAATGAGACAAAAACTTTGCTTTTGTCGCAAACCAATCTCTTCATTTTAAGGAAAAAAAACAATTACCGGTAGACAAAATAATCTTTTTTCATCTGCTACAGGATGATTCAGATTGATTGTCAGGCGACCGACAAAAAACATTTATTTCCACGCCAGAAATAAATGGAAATAACGTTAGAAAAAGGAACTTCGGGCACATCGCTCGCAGCGCCACGTCGTGACATTAGTACCGCAGGTTCCCCATTGCGCCATTCACAAACCATGACGTCGAGCATAGGCCGGTTATGCTAATATTATCAATTTTATGGATTAAATTCATCACGTTCCGGCCAGAATTTTTGCTCAAAAGCACCAAAATATATATGCAGCAGTTCTATACTTGGTGATAGAAAGGCAAAATTAGAAATTGAACGGAATGTTTTAGGTACTTTGGCCCAGAAGTAGGGTGTGCTTTTCAGAATGAGGAACCCGCGTGCCGTTTATCCCGACAGGTCGGCGCAGCGATCGATGAGACCGAACCGACGTCATTGACGTCGTTTTATGTGCTGACGTTGCGTCATGAAAAAATCAGCTGTACATTTTTCTACAGGAAAAAATGAGATAAAGACGTTGCCGTTATCGCCATCCTACCTCTTTATTTTAAGAAAAAAAGCAAAGAAATTGCAGAAATTTTCATCCGCGACAAGATGGTGTAAATTTTAATGTCATGCGACCGAAAAAATAGGGTTTATTTCACGCCAGAAGTTAATGGAAATGACTGGAAATCACGCTGAAAAAAGAAACTTCGGTCTCATCGATCGCAGCGCCACGTCGTGACGTTAGTTCGTCCGGTTCCTCATTACTTGGATAACAACTTGGCCTCACTTTCATCGACGCAGATGACCAGGGCCCATATTCATAACCTTGCAAGCTTAGTTGGTTGCTAGTTGTGTACACTGGCCTGTACAAACTAGTGGGTACTATATGCACTTTATAGGCACTTTAGCAGGCAACTACACGCCTGGCAAGGTTTTATTAATATGGGCACAGGGCCCTTGTCATCTTTGTTGATTGCTAGTTGTGTACATTGACCTGTACAAGCTGGACACTTTAGCAGGTAACTAAGCCTAGCAAGGTTTTAGGAATATGGGCCCCTGGATCATAGTTAGCGCCGCGTGGCGGAGAATATTCGCCGGTTCCTCATTCCTTATAGTCCGGACGCAAAACCCTGATTTTGGGCTTAGGTGTTTCTTTTTGAATAACAGCATTTTTTTCAGTTTTCATACATTTGGAGAGTGTGGAATCGGAATCCGTCGAGTGCCACCTATGCACCCTTGAGCGTTTTGAGTAATTCGCGTTTCCATTGCAACGGACGACGAATTCAATGAATTTTGTTAAATGTCGATTACTTCATAATCAGAAGTGTTTATTTGATTCAAACGATTATTCTTGTACTTATATAGCTCAGCTAAATTTTTGGCACATTGCCAATTTCATCCAAGGTCAAGGTTACTTGCAAAGGTCAAGGTTATGTTATTTTGATATTTTTTCATGTACATTTCAACAACGACGGACATTCAACAAGCAGACTGTGTAACTAACTTTGTTCATTTAAAAAATTTCCGTAGGCCTAGGTATTATAATTTCATTTAATAAGTGTTACGCCCAATATTATCCTGGGCGTTGGAGAGGAGGGTGTTAGGATGCAACTGCACCCGTGCGCATTTGGACGTCATTTTTTGGTCAATAACAGTTGTGCGTCAGTTCAACGTGCTGTGTCTCGTCCAGTCAATCATGAAAAAATACCCCTTACCCCAAAAGAAAAAGAAAAGGTAGCATTCGACCTACTTATGGCGTACTAAATGTCTACTGAAATGTGACTGCTGGAAAGGTCCTATTTTCAAGATGGCCGCTAAAAAGGCCTATAGAGAATTTGATTTAGACGGTGTCGAATAATTCGCGCCCCCTGGTGGCCGCTTTCGTGAATTTCAGCATGGCCACCCCACGTGATGTGTTCAGGTGACCCCCTGAGTCGCACTAGGGCGATGGCCTTTAAGATTTTTTTGCAAGTCACCGAAAAATTGACTTCGAAGTTCAGGAGTCGCTATTTATTAAACACAGGCTTTATAATTGGCCCAAAGAAGTGAGCTTTGCACAGGAAAATGAGACCCGATGTACAGCTAACTTTTAAATGGTTGGATTTACACCCCATAAATGTTTTATCAACAGATAGTAACATGGTGCCTCGTAATAATATAAACATGTTTTTAGTAATTTTTAACTGGTTACCTAATTGGAAACGGCGTTTTTATATATTTTGACCCATTTTGTGTTAATTTACATAAAAAAAACGTCATTTCTTATAACATAACTACTGACAACAATTAAGAACATGCTTGTCTGCCTCTGAGGCACCATGTTTCTCTTGGTATCTCTTGGTAATACATTTATAGGGTGTAAATCCCACCGTTCAAAAGTTAGCTGTACATCGGGTCCCATTCTCCTGTACAAAGCTCAGTCGTTGCGTCAGCTGACGTCCAATGATAAAGTCAGTTCCAAAAATGCAAACGGGATTTTCGCAAAACGCTCAAGGGTGCTAGAGTGGCACCCGGCGGATTCTGAATCTCTGTCATTTGGAGATATAAAAGATGCAAAAAAATGCTGTTATTCAAAATGTCCCACTTTTTCGTTCTGCGTCCGGCATGTCCAGACTATTATCCGTAGAAAACAACATGCTGTTTCCCGAATGAGTATCATCGAAGTTAACAATCGCCCCGTAACATTAGCTACACCATACAATGCTATAATCTCTCTCCCGTGTCTGCTGATCGCCCGTTAAAAAGCTGCTCCCCTTGCAAGTCACGTTCCTAACCACCACGGATGAGTTTTTACCCTGACATAACTAAACCGATCTAATCCCCACTGATGCCGTAGAGACGCAGAGCTGTTGAACGATTTGTGCCGTAAAAAAGCACCAAATAACGGACTTATCCATCTGATAATCACTAGGTTGGGTTTTATTCGCCAAGCATGATGCCGAAGGGGACATTATCCTGTTCTTAATGCGAATTCACGCTACCTCGCAGACCAGTTAGGCCACTGCAATTTTTTTTCTGTTTAGCGGGCAGACTTTTAAAACAAAGATGGTGGCCTACGAGTCGCCCATGACGTCGGGGCCCTTAAAGAAAAGTTAAAGTTTGGGTTTATAGTCTGATATCAACAACGGTAGAGGTGTCATCCGACTTCACACTTTAACCCCAGTCTATCCTGAAACCTTTCAGTAGAACTCAGATGAGCTGCTCATTCAGTGCTACAATCTGAGCATTTCCGACCGGTACCCATTTATACACCTGGGTGGAGAGAGGCCAGTAAGGCAAAGAGACCTGCCAAATGTCTCACGCCAGCAGCGGGATTCGAACCCGGGATCCTCTGACCGCTAGTCTGAGGCCCGAACCACTAGGCCTACACCACCGTGGCTCCCTTCACTGTCAAGCATGATATAATACTACCAAACGCATCCTCTAGACAGACAATTATTTTATCTAAACTTTTCTGCGTGTCAGCGGCCATTGGGAATGGTAGTAACCTGACGTCATGTGGTGAGAACTGTAGGACCGCCATTTTTGTTGGAAAGGTCTACGAAAAGGTCTTGGAAAGGTCTATATTTTGCCGTTTTTGGAAAATAATAATGAAATGGTCCATGGACCATGTGCTCACCCGTTTGGACATAATAGTGTAATGACAGAGAGAGGTATATCAGTTATATGAGCAATCTGGGTAAGTCATTCCCGAGTTGTAGGACTTCAATAATTTTTAGTTTATGCCACCTGGCGGCCATATTGGATGTCCAATCGGGCCAAAACTTCACATGCACATAAAGGTCATCTAGAGGGAGCCACATAGCACATTTGAGTGCTCTGGGTCAAGTCGTTCCTGAGTTATAGCACATTTGCTGATTTTCGGGTTACACCACCTGGCGGCCATATTGGAAGTTTAATCAGGCCGAAATTTGACGTGCTTGTAAAGGTCATCTTGAAGGAGGTACATATCAAGTTTGATTGCTCTGGGTCACGCAGGCTCTCTTACAGCCCTGATGATCTTTTCAGGGAAAAATTAGGAATTTTTTAACTCAAATTTTAGGGACTTTTAGGGATAAAATGGCTTGAAAATAGGACATTTTAGGACAGAATTACGAAGATTTATACACAGATGATGTACGCCAAGTGCTCTTCAAAAAGTGTATTCACACTTACCATTAGGCCTATAGGCCAAATCATGATCAAAATGGTCCCCTTTGGATGAAGCCATGCTTACAGCAAAAGCTTACCCTGGTGCGGATCCAGGGTATTTTGCTGAGGGGGGTCAGCGGCCCCGAGGGCGGTTGTAGCAGGCGGGCGCCGAAGATTCCCATGCAGACGGGGGGTCTGGGGGACCTCCCCCCCGAAAATTTTGAGATCTAGACGGCCGTAGACGCGATTTCCTGGCATCTCAGAATCAAAGTAGAAGCTTTATAATTCTTGTGTTTTTGCTTATTGTCACAAAGTCGTCAAAGTATTGGAGAAAAAAAACAATTGGTGGTGGCGAGCAGGGGGGTCACAACCCCCAATCCCCCTCTGGATCCGCACATGGCTTACCTCTTGTACAATTACCTACATCAGATATGTAGTTATAATGAAATCACGTGGAGATGCACGGCATTGTAAGGTCTACATCTGAAGTTGAATCCAGGGACAGTGAAGAAAAGTAGGTCAAATCAAGAACCCGTTATATATGTTATGTATCCTAATATGATACACCTATGATAAAAATTTGGAGATGATCAAGTCATTGAGTTCAGGAGTTATTGCACTTTTTGTGTTTTTGGTTTTGGCCACCTGGAGGCCAAGCCAAGAATCGAATCGGACCGAAACTTGGTGTCATAGGTCATCTGACCTAGGGGTATATATGTACCAAGTTTCAGATCAATAGCCCCAGCGGTTACAAAACGTGCCCTGCTAACGGACGACGGACGACGACGACGACGGACGACGGACGCCGCACCATTGTAAGAGCTCACGAGTGAGCTAAAAATGGATTTTTCATACATGTATTTTTTACTTTCAAATTTCCCAGCGAAATGCCGGCCAGAAAAAATGAAATGCAGGCAAAATTATGTTTCGAGCTCAAATGCACCTTACCCATGGGCAAACTACATTAGTAGAGCGGTTAAGGGTTGATTTTCACCAGAATCTTTCACTTCAAGAAAGCATGAAACTCCCCACACGGGTAATTTGATACCTAAGGATCATGAAAAAAATGGACCCCAAAAATATGCGCCCCCTGGTGGCCGCCATATTGGTTTTAAATATGGCCGCCAAAATAGCCTTTTTGGGCAATATCTCAGGTCGTATTGCTCATAGCACTGAAAATAAAGTATCTTTACCCATGTTTTGGATATCGGTGAACAACATGGAACCCCCAAAATTTTGGTCAGATGGACGCCATTTTGGATTCTTTAAGAGCGTCTGCTAATGCCCACGGTCGGCTCGGTATTGTTGGGGCCCATTCGGCCCCGAGCCTTTTATGTAATTGTAATAATAATGACTAATCCCCTCTGGTATTTTTGGAGAGTTCAGTTCGCTTTGGGATCCCGAACTGTATGCATCCATGTCTACACCACATCGCCAAGAACGTTCTGTTATATTTTACAACATTCGCAATATAGCTATCATTTTGAAGAACCAACCATCTCATATTCTTTCACAACTATATAAGATGAACTCGTGGACCTAGAACGACGCAGCTCTGCAATTCCAAGACGGCCGCCATGTGTCAGTCTCCATTTTAGCTCACTGGGGTGAGCTATTACGATGGTGCAGCGTCCGTCGTTGTCCGTTAGCAGGGCACGTTTCGTAACCGCTGGAGCTATTGATCTGAAACTTGGCACATATATACCCCTAGGTCATATGACCCACGACACCAAGTTTCAGTCCGATTCGACTCTCAGTTTGGCCACCAGGTGGCGGAAACCAAAAACACAAAAAGTGCAATAACTCCTGAACTAATGACTAGATCATCTCCAAATTTTTATCATAGGTGTAGCTAATAAGAATGCATAACATATCGGGTGGGCCAAAAAAAACGCATCGAACTTCAAATCTTGATTTCTCAACAACTGCGCGTCATAATGCAATGCAATTTGGTACGGTATCAGTTCACGATGTTTTGTTTAATGTGTGAAATTTTTGCGTTGATAGCTTTGGGATTAGGACCGTATCAGTCAATTGAAAAATCATTGTAAAAAATGCGATTCCGGAATATGATAAGAAACGGGTGGATGAAAAATTCCCAAATTTTAAATTTTCATTTCTCAAAAAAGCTTTGATACAACTCAACGAAATTTCGGCTAACACTGCTCCATGATATTGCCCCAAATATGTAAAAGTATGAAACCAATATCTTCAATATCTACACTGTGGCGCTCGTTACTATAATGCCATATTGGAATCGAGCGTTTCGAAGTTTCACCATTGTCTCCTAAAATATGATGAATGATTTCTATGATTTTTACATTTGGCACCACAATCTTAATATCAAAGATAATGTGTTGAAACTTTTACATTGTATAAGCATAGCCACGGAACAGTATCGAGTGAATTTTCATTGGGTTATAATGAATAGTTATTGAGAAATAGAAATTTGAAGTTCGGGACGGATTTTTTCGTATCTTATTCGATTCCGGAATCACACTTTTTTACAATGATTTTTATATTGAGTGATACGGCCCTAATACAAAAGATATCAATGCGAAAATTTCACACGTGAAACAAAACATCTTTAAATGATACGGTACCAAATTTCATTGAATTGTAATAGACAGTTGTCGAGAAATTAAGATTTGAAGTTCGATGCGTTTTTTTTGGCCCACCCGATATATAACGGGTTTTTGATTTTACCTACTTTTCAAAGTCGCAGAGGTCAAAGTTCGGCAAAAGTGACGAACCTGCCACAAATTGTCATTATTTCACTCAGTGACTTCATGTCTTGCATAAATATGCATTGGAGGGGTACCTTAAAAAATGCCAAGTTTCGGCCCGATTGGATATCCAGTATGGCCGCCAGGTGGCGTAACCTGAAAATCAAATAAATGCTATTACTCGGGAATGGCTTGACACAGAGTGCTCAAATTCGATATTTACCTCCATCCAGACGACCTTTACATGCATGTCAAATTTCGGCCTGATTTGACTTCAAACATGGCCACCAGGTGGCGTAACCCAAAAATCATCAGAGTGCTGTAACTCAGGAACGCCTTAACCCAAAGCGCTCCAATGTGCTATGTGGCCCCTGCAGATGACCTTTATGTCCATGTGAAGTTTCGGCCCGATCGGACATCCAATATGGCCGCCAGGTGGCGTAACCCGAAAATAATCAAAGTGTTGTAACTCAGGAATGACTTGACCCAAAGCGCTCCAATGTGCTATGTGGCCCCCAGCAGATGACCTTTATGTGCATGTGAAGTTAAAGCCCGATGGGACATCCAATATGGCCACCAGGTGGCATAACCCAAAAATCATCAAAGTCCTACCTGGGAATGACTTGACCCAGATTCCTCATAACTGATATGTACCTCCCTCTATCATGAGACTATTATGTCCAATCCTGACCCAGCGGCGGTAGGTCTAATGTTTATTAGGCCCAGGCAGGCTAGGCCTATTTGTATTTTTAGACTGATCATCTACCCTCCCAATACTTCGATTAACTTTTTGGCCCGTTTTCGGGAGTTTCCGACAGATCTACCGAGTTCTTCCGAAGTTTGGACGCACATGCCGATGTGCCGATGTTGGCTGTATCGCCAGATTGTTTTCGGGAGTTTCCGACGGATCTACCGAGTTCTTCCGAAGTTTGGATGCACATGTCTATGTGCCGATGTTGGCTGTATTGCCAGTGTTTTCGGGAGTTTCCGACAGATCTAGCGAGTTCTCCCGAAGTTTTCATTTCCGAGGTTCTACGAAGTTTTCCGAGGTAAATATTAAAGTAGTTCCTGCCTGCCTGCCTCTTTGCTTCTTAAGAATTACTGCGCCCGCCGATGTAGTGAATATTTAAGTCGCTCCCAAACCCTATATTTCGGGAAAAATGTGACCTGCTGCTGTAAAAGGGCACCCATTCGTAATGTGTTCAGGGGACCCCCCAGCCAGCCAATCAGTGTGTTACGGCGGCGTCGGTTAAACCTGTAATGATGGTTTGTGGTTGGATCCCTCCTCCGTGCAAATACGGGAAAATCCCACTTACCTGGCCGTCGGATCACAGCCGAAATTTTCTGAGTCCACCCAAAGGTAGAGGGAGTGTTACCAATAAGGGGAACGGCAGTGACAAATGGAGATCAGCGGAACGTGTCCAATGTGTGCTACGGTTTTTGGCCTAGGCGTCACACCAGTAGACCTTCGTCAGACGAGTTTGCAGTTTTTGAAACACATTGAATGAATTCCAGCAATATTGTTGAACTGAGAAAATGTTTATTACGTGATTTTATTTCAGATCTCCATGATCTGCCGACACGACGTGTTAAACAAGAAATCTTTGATGCGAATAATACCCGCTGTACACGATCAAACTTTTCGTACGATTTTCTGAATGCGCTCCATTAAGGCCTACATGCGAATTTATGCATTGAACCGGACTCTGATTTCCAAAGAAATGGATGAAAAAATTTCGTACAGCGGATACTAAAACGCGTTCAGTGTATCTCTAGCCTTAAGGTCTCGGGCCACTTGTGCGTTTTGCGCTGCGTGATGCGTCAAATCTGTTGTTATTTTCCGCCGTTCTGCTTCCTAACAAAAGATGTGACGCATCACGCAGCGCAAAACGCACAAGTGGCCCGAGACCTTTAAGCCGGTGACAGACTGGGGCGTACGCGACGCGTCCTGCAGGCGTTCCGCCAATCAGACTCGTCGGTAGGTGTTTCGGCCCGTGTTACCGCCTCCCTGATTGGTTGAACGCTTACGGACGCGTTGCTTACGCGCCAGTCTGTCACCGCCTTTATTGTTGATCTTGGTTATTAAAGTGAATTATTACAAAATCTTTTGTATGCTGTGGTCACTTTGGAATGTGGACTTCGCCACACCACAGTACGTCTGTCAAAGTGTTTGGTTCTGGTCACCACTGAAAATTGGTGAAACCTACAAACATGAAGTTCCTACAATAGGCCCGTATTTTAGAATGCTCCTCAACGTAAAGGAGTTTCTCAAGGCTATTGCTCTTCTGTTGAGAACAATAGCCTTGAGGAACTCCTTTACGTTGAGGAACATTCTAAATTACGGGCCTTAATCTTTGCAGTGACTTAAGGCGTTATAGAGGGCCTATTTCTGTGATGGATAACGGGAATAGGCCTACCGGTAGACCCTCCGCCAAGACGTCCGCTGCACTGCTAGGCCTGCTCGTGCTAGGCCCTGAAAATGACTGTGTTGGCATGGGAGAGAATTGACCCAGAGGCCGTGAGAACGGCTTGGTGAGTTAGTCATCTCGCTGATAACCATCCACAAGTGGTTAACTCGATCACGCCGAAGAGGAGGACGACGAAGTTGAGGTAGAATTTCCAGAGCCAGAGGAAAATGACGATGAAAATTTATTAAGCTACCATTTCCACATTACAAGTTCAACAAGGGCTCATTCATACTCCGTCCGGATTTTACGCCAACTATGATCAATTTCAATGTGTGTGCACATTCACGCCTTGGAAACCTGCGATCAGTTTCATGCGCTTGAGGTACGCGAGCAAGTATGAATTGGCCCTAAATGGTTCTCTGGATAGGTCACTTGGCTCAAAAGCACCTTATTGAACGCATTCAGAAAATTGTATGAAAAGTTTGATCGTGTACAGCGGGTATTATTCGCATCAGAAATTCCTTGTTTAACACGCCGTGTCGGCAGATGATTGAGAAGTTCAACAATATTGCTACAATTCAAATCAGTATTGTGTTTGAAAAACCGCAAAAAAACTCGTCTGAAGAAGGTGTACTGGTGTGACGCCCAGGCCAAAAACCATAGCACACATTGGACACGTTCGCTGATCTCAATTTGACATTGCCGTTCCCCTATTGTTAACACTCCCTCTATCTTTGGGTGGACTTAGAAAATTTCGGCTGTGATCCGACGGCCAGGTAAATGGGATTCTCCCGTATCGTGTGTCTGTGCGATGGTCGGAGGCAGATGCGGAGACGGCTTTTTTTGCCTCCATTGCGGATGAAACATGGCAGAATGACGTCACGCCGCATCTACATGAGACAAATTTGCACTCGTGTGCGGTGGCTGACGCTCCCTGTGCGGTGACAGGATGCTGAGAGAAAGAACTCCTAAAGAGGCAACAACGGAGGCAAAATTGCACTCGTGTGCAGCACGCTTATGTAATCGTATGATGGCAGAATCGCTCATCAGCAGGAGAAAAAGGCTAACGACGCAATTTCAGTTGTAGTGATCAATGGCTTATGATGAACGACACTGACGCCCGACGCCCGGGCAGCAGATTAATGTTGTGACGTCATAGCCTGATGCCAAAATCGAAGAATCAGAACTATGCTCATATCGCGCAAGCGCACCTCACATGTTGCACATCACGCCGCTTGAATCAGAGTGACGTAAATAACTACCGGGGTATACAGTCTATGGGTAAACTCCGAGCTACTTTTTGACAAGTATTCAAGGTAGCCAATATTATAGGCATGTGCCATGTCCCCGCTATCACAAGTAGCTGTCAACTTGCTAAAATAATTACACTGGAATACACAAACCGATGCAATACGATAGATAGGCCTAAAACATAGGTCTAGCCCGGCATGAGTTATCAGTTGTTCAGTGTCAGTCCCATCTATCATCGCCCATTCCATGTGCGTGTTACACGTTGGCGTATCTTCATTCTTGTTTCATCTTCAATTCTGTTACTAAGCAGTGATGTCACTTGCGCGGGAAAAAGTCTAGACTGCAGACCTCGGCGTCGTGACGCGTAGGGCGTCACGTCGTTCATCATAAGCCGTGATCAACAACTAAACCACACACAAAACCTGTTTGATGTCATTTCTTATCGGTCAGTCGATGGCAAACCAAACACGTCCTCAACGTAAACCAATTCCGGGACGGAAACCGCTGCTGCAGACACGCGAATATGCCATTCCCGAGATGCTAACCTTATTCCAACATGTCCGGACCAAG
Source organism: Notospermus geniculatus (assembly GCA_002633025.1). Lineage (NCBI taxonomy): Eukaryota > Metazoa > Nemertea > Pilidiophora > Heteronemertea > Lineidae > Notospermus > Notospermus geniculatus. Next base: position 195,918 of record NMRB01000709.1, read on the forward strand.
GCGTCAGACCGTCCTTCAGACTTGCTACTAGTTAGGCCACTGCAAATATTAAATCTGTTTGGCAGACGAATCTGTCAAAAATCAATTGTACATGTAGCTGCGAGTACGGTTGCCCATTAGGGACACGCGATTTTGTTTCATTTACACTTTTGTTTGGGGTTTTCTTAAGAAGAAAAAGTTAAAGATGGTATTTTTTCAGCCGAAATATATCGTTTTTATTCGCTGAAATATATCGTGTTTTTTTTCGCTGAAATATATCGCTTTTTAGCGGAAATATATTTTTTAATGTAAAAGTTCGCCAAGATACGTTTTTCGGCTTCAAAGCATACTTTAGTGATAATGAATTGTACGAGGGGGAATGAAAATAAAATAAAATCATCATGCATGAAATATCTAAAGATAAAGGATGCATTTGAGCTGGAAACATATGTTTTCCTGAAATTCATTTATTTGTCCTGGCCGCCATTCTGTCTCTGCATTTCGGTGCAAAATTTGAAAATAAAAAAAATTTGAAAAATCTATTCTTAATTTTACTTCAAGAATGTGACGACGTCGTGCTCTAAGCCAAAGTAGGCCCTTGTCGCAACCGAGGAGAGGGTTAACGGCCTTACGACACAAAAGCTGAAATGTACGTCTCTGCAGGTTGAAAATAGAAGTGGGCAGCAGTGATAATAGTCGAGCAAACTGATGGCGATTAATGATCACTTGCCACAAGTGCCTGCGTTTGTTGGAGCTGGTCACAAATTGCAAATATATGAAGGCGGGGCCGTTAAACAGATAAAAAATTGCAGTGGCCTTACTGTCTTGTGATATCAACTCAGGAAGTTTGTGGACGTAATTGGAGAACCCATCTTTCCATCATTCAAGTCATGGTTTGTGCATCTATTGTGTTAATTGAAGGAGAATATGGAGTGGGCGGCTGGAAATAGGTCAAATTCGTTTCGGAAGCTGTTGAGATTATTTGAGACTCGCGTGTGTCAATACAAATTCATGAGTTTCGTCAGTAGGAGCTGACGGCTGACATTATCTACGGTGGCCCATAGGGAACAGGCTTTTTTAGATTTATCCCTTAGAGGGGCCCTTTAGCGGCCATGTCGAATTAGCGGAACCAGCGGAAACAACGGAACAAGCGGATCTTGAAGGAAAAACATAAAGTTGTTTTTTTAAATAATAACTGCACTGTTCAAATCGAATTGTTAGGCGCCGGAAAAACTAGGTCTAAAGTAGGCCGAGGCCATGTAGGCCTACCGGTAGCCTAGGCCTAGACCTAGCATGCCTAGGGCCTACATGTAGGTCTCAATCTGCACATCATAACTGTAGCGGCGAGACGCTTAGCAACACCGAGTCGCGTGTTGCTTTCAGTCAACAGCTACCGAAGCAACAACGAGTCACGTGTTTGTTCTATCGGCTGCAGACCAGGTTCCGCTGGCTCCGTTGTTTCCGCTGGTTCCGCTAATTCGACATGGCCCTTGGGCAGCTCGAAAAGACGGATTCGACGGATTCTTGTAAAATGAAGCATATAATCGTTTTTATATGCATTAATCTTTTTAGAAATATGACATATGTATAAGCTTTAAAACCTACGTGTTATTTTCATTTATAATACGATTTCAAATCCATGCACAGTGGGGTTAATAAATCGGGTCTGATGTCCGAACTCAATGGGCCGAATTCATAAAAACTAGCATTTGCTTTTACTGGGCTTTTTCTCGAAGAGGTATTTATAAAAGGGGCTGGGCAGAAATGAAGGGTTGTTACAAGTTCGGCATAACTCTGAAACTACAGTTTCGATTTGCTTGAAACTTGCACAGATGATGCTTTGTACTGAATGATTAACAACTATGATGACACAAAAACAAATGCATTACAGTGAAACCCCTCTAAGTGGACCACGCGTGGGACCGGGTCAAACTGGTCCGCATAGAGGGGTGGTCCACATAAAGGGGTTGGCATTTTCGAAATATTGGAGTCCTACGGTGACACTACCACTTTCACCATAGATGGATCCATGTTTATGTTTAATTACCCCTTCGATGTGAGTGAGTCATTCAATGTCGATTAGCTTGACTGAGTTTTTGTCTAGCTTACACCAAAGGTGTTAATTGTTTGTTTATTCCTGGGACCAACAAAAAGCCTATGGTGTGAAATCTAGCTTTTCCATGTGTTTGGTGTAACCATGGACCACGCGAATACCCAGATTTTGCATCTTCTGGTCCACATAGAGGGGTCACCATGCACTTTGGGACCCTACTTTTGGTGATCCAGGTCGAGGTAGAGGGGTGGTCCACTTAGCTAAAGGAAAATGTGAAGGATTTTTTTTGGGACCGACAAAAATCGATCCACATAAAGGGGTGGTCCACATAGAGGGATGGTCCACATGAGGGGTTTCACTGTACTCTTTCCTAATTAGGAGACAATGCCTGATTTCAGAGGTCTAGAAAGACGAGAAATAGTCATTATTTCGCCTCAGAATTTCACATAGGCCTATGTCACGTAAAATGCTAACAAGGTTGTGTGATATGAGTATATGATTTCAATTGTTTTCTGCAAAAAAATGTATTTTCGATTTTTGGTTCAAATGCCTTACCTCTGCAAGTTGAGCAAGCTTTTTAGTCGGGTCAAAATACGAAAAAAATGGCCGAACCTCAAACAAATTGCAACAAAAGATTTTTTGAAGGTTTCTTGTTCTATTGAATATGGGGAATAATATATTGGAAGTCGCACAAAATCGCACCCAGGGAAAAGTAAAAATCCGTTGCCATAGCAACCACGCCTGTTTTTTCATTAAAAATGGTTTTCTCCGTATGTTTTCGCCAATATTGGTCGTTTTTCCTCGAAATTTTTGGACAATCATACACATCATCCAACTCACATTTTCTGGTACATCGCGTATTTCCTCTACTTTCCTGGTTACCATGGCAACGGTTTTTCTTCAATTTTAGTGAATTTTATTACTCTCTTGACACCTCGATTATCTGTAGTTGTTAATAGTTATACTGTCCCGTCCATGAAATAAAGTTTCATCATGACGCAAGAGATGACGTTGTATCACATGGTGTCATAACGTCATGCCTTAACGCTCTTGCCTGTTGAATCTGAAACCAGAATCCAAGAGTCACATTCAATGGGCTTACTGGAAAAAACGCAACGCAACGCAATGCAGCGCAATGGGAGTAATCACTGTTTCCAAATGACTAGCTGATTTGTTATGTCGACGTTAGATGGCGGTGTTCAAATGTTTGACGGCGAACTGGCGATCGATCGATCAATACACGTGTAGGCCTACACGTCGTCACGACGTCATGTACATCATGCACAGGCACGAGTCGTGTCATATGCATAGGCCTAGATCATGTTTCCAAGCTCGACGTGAAGTTCAAATNACGTTTGTACCGTGTATATAGTGTAATATATAGATATGAATATCACATTTTGGATTTGCTCGTTTCTTTGGTTCTATAAATGTACCTCGCTACCAAAACTCTATTGTCAAAGAAAATTTGTGAATGGAATTAACACCTTATGTGTGATATTTCATTGGAGCTAAATCATTTATTTGACTCATTTTGTTACCATAGCAACCTGTTTTTCTAATTTCCTGTCTTTGCAATTCTGAGAGCCTACATTGAATTCCCAAACTGCTGTCGAAACAGAAAAGATTTCATGCTTATATTTTTACCGAAATCTAAATTTCAACTATTACAACTATTTTAGCCATTTTACGCCCCTTGTCAAAAGGCAGGATACCTAGTTACCATAGCAACACTAATGCCGAATGGGTCAATGTCGTCCTGGGTATACTTTATGTTTACCCAGGATCATCCTGGGTAATCCTTTTCTTTACCCAGGACAGCCCTCGGTAAACATTAGGATCCTTAACTTTACCCAGATTGGAGTTCCCGAGTGGTGTAGTGAGGTTGATATTCAGCGTAAATCATGAAATGAAGGGTGGCCTCGAACTAGGCCTATAGCTCCTAAGTCATTGAGACTTTACTATCGGTCCCTTTTGAAAAGTTGTAGGGATTGGTCTTTTCTCCCTATTCCACGCCCCGGAGCAGGTATAGCGGTAATTTTCAGCCCTTTCGAGTTATGATCGTACTGCATGTTCTGCAAAAAGTAAATTCATGAAAATGACGAAATGCACACGGATCATACATGTTCTACCTAGGCCTATCGCTCCTAAGTCCTTGAGAATATACTATCGGTCCCTTTTGAAAAGTTGTAGGGATTGGTCTTGTCTTCCTATTGCAAACCCCGGAGGAGGTATAGCGGTAATTTTCAGCCCTTTTTAGCAATGATCCTCTGCCGAAAGAGACCCACGTACAGCATGATTCGGCGGGAACTCCCAAGCTGGGTAAAGTTAAGGATCCTTATGTTTACCCAGGATGATCCTGGGTAAAGATAATGATTACCCAGGATAATCCTGGGTAAACATAAGGTATACCCAGGACGACATTGACCCCACCCTGAGAATATCAGGCGTTCTTAGTGCTAGCTACCTTCGTCGCCGCACACAAACCCCTGAGAGAATACGCCTGAATCGATGGAGTATCAAAGCCATTCCAGCAAATGTTCATCCCCACCATCTCATCCCAAGTTGGCCAGTGATTGTTACACATGAACTACGCAGGTAACAAAGCTGACCCGGCAGGTCAACATGAAATAAATCCAGTTTCGCGACGTGTGGCCTGAGAATGATATACATTCTGTGCGATGAATGTAGGATAGGCTGAACTCAACTTAGATTGAATCCAGCGGTGTGGGGATAGTTAATTGCCTGGCATAAATAGGTCAGCTGTGTCAGCTGCTTGGCTGTGAATATTACAAGGGCCGCTATACATGTATACGTGTAACTGATCTCTAGTTAGGCTGAGGTGGGGAAGCTGAGGTACTTCAGCACTGTGTTGTGCGTGACACTACGGTACAATCTACGTGTAATGCCTGTCATCTTAGGGTGACTCAGAAATGGCGTTCGTTGATTGGGCGCATTTTCTCAGGCGCCAGATACTCCAGCAAATCAAGCGAAATCTCTCAGGGGTTTGTCTGCGGTGACGAAGGGAGCGAGCAGTAAGAACGCCTGATATTCTCAGGATGCATTGACCCATTCAGCAACAATATAATTTGCCTGCTAAAGAGAGAGAAAATACAATACTGTTATATCGTCTTTTCCAGAGTGTATTTATTCCGGAATTTGGCAAATATATTGTACTGGTACACGTCCAAATCGTTCGTGTTAAATGTTCACCATCAATGGCCATTTGGTTTCCATGGTAACAATATAATCAGTTTCGCTCGTGCACAAAAATCTTATAAAACCGATGTTAAATGGTGACATTTTGAATTTTAGCCAGTTTTAGCTGACGCAATTTTGTTGACAGGCTATTCAATTTAGTCTCTCATTTTTTCTCTTGTCTATTATTTACATGTGAAATGTTGCGTTGCCAAGGTTACCAATGAACGAATCTTACTGACCGAAAAATCTCCAGATGTGGCACGACAGTGACCTGCAAACCCGAATAACTGACTTCCAAATGGACAATTAGGTCTAACAACAGATCTGCCTCAGATGTTCCCCTGGTCTTTTTGAATGTGGCACAGAATGGTTACCTTGTTCACATGTTAGCATAGTAACACTTAACGAACAAACCGCAGTGCAAATCATCGATACACACAACATATCTACTGTACTACATCAAGGATTTTATGCAGAATTTAATTAAGAATAATTATCATACATATGCCCATTTGATCCTTTTTTATTCTTGCTCTATGTTTGGTATTTTTTATTCTGGCCGCGATTTACTGGTGACATTTCGTAAATCGATTGCCATCATCACCATACTAACCACTAGAATGTACAACCTAAACATAAAGCACCTTGGGTGCAGAATGAAAAACTGTTATGAGATGAAACTCCGATGTTGCAATATTAATTAACCAAATTGGAAACACAGTATGGTCATCCTCCGTCTTGAAGTCGAAATAACATAGCAACGTAAAGCAAATAATCCCGAATTCTGAGCAATTAATTTCAAGACATCTTTCAAGTCCACCTACGAGGGCAGATCAATAGGCCTAAGTTTGGCACTTTTGACCATAACCCATTAAGTTCTTGGCTTAGCTATCTTGTAGCTAGTCGCACCCTGGTTCTTATGATATCACGTTTGTTCATTTAGAAGACATATTTAATACCACAGAAGACATCAAATAATGATCACCTCAGGCTTGAATCATGTACATGTAGGTGACGAAGGACATTATTCGCTGGCTCTAGGATAGTTCGCCCCGGATAATTCGCCCCCGGATAATTCGCCCCCGGATAATTCGCCCCTAGGATAACTCGCCCCTGAGGATAATTCGCCCCGACCCATTTTTAGAAGAAATTAGTATGGAAACCTAGAAAAAGGTGGCAGCAAATCCTCTTATTGGATAACGACTAATTTGACTGTCAGAGTGGCGCAATAAAAACACTGGCGCCTGTCGTATCTGGTCGTCAAGTGACTCTCTCTCTGACAGCATTGGTTTTCTCCGGCACTCCGGTTTCCTCGTGATTAAGTTCACAAAATGCTGTCGAAAGATCTAAATAATGCTGCATTTGTCATTCAGCTCTCGATTCTGATTGCCAGATGGGGGGGGGGGGGAGGGGGGGGGCTCCTGGCATTGATTTACTTGGTAATTTCCCCTTTTCAGAACGCGGAATTACTCATTTTCGGAAGCCTTCAAATTTTCATATCAAGACACTCCTTAATTTGGCTTGGTCAGCGGCCCATTTGTTTAATGAACTGCATAATAACACTTAACGTCCCGACCTGAAATTCCGCCAACGTCACGATGACGTCACGCGCGCAAAAAATCGGCACTTTTTCCGTTGTCATCTGCAGTGTTGAAAGTCTGTGTCATCAACGACACAAATTCTTGCACGATGTAAAAGAGGCAGATCCACTTTATGTTTTCTCCGTTTCTTATTGAAATCCGTCATCAGCTTCAGTTAATCTCCGTCAAATGTGTCCGTCACAAGTTACATGTCGCTCAATTGCTGCTTACGACGAATTTGAAAGAAAACGGCAGGTAGTTTCAGTCCAGCTGTCCTGTGTCCCGCCTTCGTTGATTTACCTTGAAGTGTGACTGTACCTATTCTGTAACGCAAAGTTGACATTGTTTCCACGTATTTAAGAAAACTTTGGGTTTTTCATATTTTTTTCTGCTTTAAAATGAAATTGGCGATATTGCAGAGCCCCATTTGGTGGGTGTTTCGGTGGCACGGCCCTTGATTTTTGCCTTTGGTACGGGTGCCAACTTGCGACGGCTGATACTCGGGTTATGTACCAATCAGTTTACTTCAGTTTTATAGAGTGCCTCTGATACAGGTGATACTGCAATCGTATCGCGTTATTCAAAAGAATAACCATCATATTTAGAAGAAAACTCACATAATTTGCAAATTGGCGAAATTTTAAGACTCCCTCTGGGTGATTAACGTCAAAATTTCGACGTCATACCGCTGGCGAAATTTCAGGTCGGGACGTTAGAATTTTCAGAATCAGGCAGGTTATGTTCCAAGAACTAAAATTTCCGATTGTTAAGCCCGAGATCATTTTGCCAATGAGGAGGCTTATTTTCTTAATAAGAATCTACCAGTTGCTGCTGTGGAAAACCTTGTTGTATTTGTTTGACGCAGTTCACAAAAAGATGATCATCCGGAATCAGAGCCGTAACGTTATATTCCACTGATGATTTACATGTACTGTTTTTTATTAATATGCACAAGTAGGCCTAATAGTTTTACTGAAACGCATGAATCAGCAAAAATGGGTTGGGGGTGAATTATCCCAGGGGCGAATTATCCTAGGGGCGAATTATCCAGGGGCAAGTTATCCAGGGGCGAGTTATCTGGGGGCAAATTATCCGGGGGCAAATTATCCAGGGGCGAGTTATCCTGTAACCCGGACCGTTAGCATCAGATTCCTTTCCTTGGGACTTGGTACAAGCTATGGCAGTGCACACACCATCATCCATGAACAACTTGGCTGTAAAACTAAATGTGCTAGATGGGTCCCTCACCAACTGACCGTAGACCAGAAAGCAGAGAGGATGTGAATATGCGAATATTGGCTGAGGGCAATTGAACCAAATGGTCCCCGTAGCTTCTCAAATGTTGTCACTGGTGACGAATATTGGATATCATTCTTAACGATGAACGATAAACAACACAACATGGTCTAGCTGACAGAAGACGAGCCCCGCCCAGTGGTGTTGCAGACAGGATTAAGTTGTTTCCAAAACAGAAGACGATATCCGTGTTTTGTACATCAAGAACGATCCCCTTGTTGAATTTCAAATTATCACTGTTTAACTTCGATTTTATCAAATTTTCATGCAAACAGAAAGTTGATTCCATCATTACCATGGAGACAGACTGATTAGAAAAATTCAACATTAAGCATGAAAAGTTAGAGCTCTGGTCCTGCTATATATTTGCCAAATTCTGAAGGAAAACACGCTGTGGAAGAGACGATACATTTTTTTTTTGTTTTCTATCTCCATTGTGCACCCGAAATCAATCTTGGTGTTGCTATGGTAACCATGATTTCCAACTTTAAGAAGCGACGCAATGAACTTGACAATCGTTAAAATAGTAGGTACAATTAAAATGTAGATTCCTGGTGAAAACAGAAGGGAAAGATCATTCGGTTACATTTCATTATTGGTGAGCGGACATAGTCTCACCATTGAAATTGGAACACTTTTTTCTTGTTACACACTTTTCACCATTAAAAACATTCCCTTTTCAATCGGCGATTGGTGCAAAGGTTGGCTATCCCACTCTAGTTGTGTCTCAGCTATTTAAAAATCTTGGTTTTTATTTGCAAAGTGGACTTTTTAGCGCTTTTTGGTGCCGTGCGGGACATAGCCATTGTCAGAAAGGGCTGACAGGTTGTGGAATAAACCTCTGGATGCGTTGTCAGATGACGATATTTCTGAACATCTAATGGAAAACCTTCAGATACAGTTAAAATCA
>NMRB01000709.1:210358-231462 GCA_002633025.1 Notospermus geniculatus
AACAGCAAAGAGGTATGTTAACCCAAAGGTTGAGCATCGCAGGACAGGATAGCTGCTCTACACTGGACATGCTGGAGAAACGAAAGCGTTACAGGCAAAACGAAGGATGCTGCAGGCACATTCACCACCACCACAACCAACTAGAAATGAAGAAGTAACATGAATACATGCAAACAACTAATCATCACAAAAGTGCAAAGCTTGCACAAGTACAGATTGAAATCCTAACACATGCAATATTTTACACAAAATCACTAGTGTAGTAGTCTTAAGGTTCACATACAATAACTTGAAATCACGAATTTTGGCCACAAAAAACTGACTAACTGCACACTTAATTCGGAAAACAACGCTCAGAAGGCCCACAGCAAACCATCACAACGAAGTGCCTTGACTCTCATCATCTCCATTCAGTGCAGTTAACCATATGTTTTGCTTCCAAAATTCGAGATTTCAAGTCACTTCACATAAACCTTAATTCCTACAAAGCTTGCAAAGTTACAAGCAATGCTACACTAAGCTTGCGAAGTTACTAGCAATGCTACACTACAACTAATGCTCCACCTATATTAACTGCCCCAATGTCAAATTAGCTCCATGTCCGCGAACCCTTGTAGCCACCAGGCTTGTACTTCTGGTAGCTCAACTTGAAAGTGCTAGCCTGAGGAAGACCCCGGTTGGGGTCGAAAATTTGCTAAGATTCTGGAAATTGACTTCCTGTTTATCATCGTAGAAAAATAATGGTTACAACCCCATTACATAACGCAGATCGTGCCAAAACCGATCGATACATCCATGACAGTACTGATGTTCGCAACGTCTACTGTGCGCACGTGGGCAGGTCACATGACATGACCCGGTCATAGTGAATTCCGTAGTATTCTAATGAGATGACGTAAACGGAATTTCATTCATGAATGCTAGTACTGCCCTCTTGCGGGATTGTTCTAAACCGCGCAAAATGCTACTTGCCTCGAGAGGAACAATCCGCTTTCAATCACGGACCGAATCGGGAGTTCTTGGTCTCATTAGCTTTCTAACAAAATTGACACGCCAGTGGTTTTGGTCCCTGTATTTTGGAAGTTTGCAGAGTTGCGGTATTTTCTGGACCAGCCTGTATTGCAGCGCAATTTGGAGGCTAAAAATCTTTGTCTTTGTCGGCAAATTTTCAAACCATCTTCCCGCTGGTTGCTATAGGCGACGAACAGTTTACTAAAATGTCATTAAATGGACTTCATACGTCTTTTGAAAAATAATTCTCAAAGATATTCCCATAAGACAGTAAGTCGCTTTCTACTTATAAATAATTCTGGTTGTGACAGTTGTCCCTCGGCATGATAAGAACCCCGCTTGGCGCCTTGGGCTCATTGGTATTCCTGATGAAACGTGTACAGCGGAAGACAAAGAAATAAAACGAAACCATCACAGCAGACTGTAGTGTCTTGTCCCGAAGTGAATTGCAGCGTATGGGACTCAATCGTGGTTATACTGTCTTGTTCCAAACTGACGATATTTTTCCAAAATTTGATCAAAAATTTTTGACCAGTACTCTGGTCAACAACGAAATGGCAACATTTGAACACATGCTGGAAAAGGCTTTTCTAGACTGGTCCCCTGTCGTAGGTCGTGCCTTCACTACTACGGCAGGCATCCTGAGAGCCAACTTGGCATGTGATTGGTCAGCAAGACGTCATCAACGGTCGCGGCATGAGCTCATCGTCTTTTTTTAGATCGGGGAGTAAAGTCCTGGGGGGTAAGTGTCTGGGGGGTAAGTGTCCTAGGGGGTAAATGTCTGGGGGGTAAGTGTCCGGGGGGTGAATGTCCAGGGGGTAAGTGTCTGGGGGGAAAATGTCCAGGGGGTAAATGTCCTGATATCAGTCATTCATGTCAAAACAACACAATGTTGGTTGCATATTATGTCCTGAGTCGGCATGGGTGCAGGAGTGTGCCATGTGAATGTCTAATACTAATGTTTCGAAGATGTTAGAAATGACGTCAGTAAAAGCAAGGAAGTGGTGGTTGGTTGGTGCATGCATGCCATACGTGGAAGGAACGCATAATCACTGGCAGGATTTCAAAAAAATACCGGTGGTGCCTCGGCTATCCTATAAAGTATGGGTAATTTTCCGCCGTATCCCGGTGGGTAGGGTAGGACCGCTACCGTATATCGTTAGCTTGAGACTGTACACTGGGATTGAGGCTTCAAGTCGTCGATTAATTCCAGCTTTATGCCAAAATTCGAAAACTTGGTTGAAATATGCCGTCATCTTGCAGCACCGCCGATGTGGCCCGAATTAGCGCCGAATGGCCTTCGGCTCGCTTCGGGTAACTGCGGAGACTCCCGAAACGTTACGAGTTATAATTGCTCATGTGCATACGTGTGTCAGGATTCCGGAAAACATGGCGGACGCGGCCTGTCGTAGTAGTGGAGGCACGGAGCGGTACGTCAGGGGACCAGTCTAACACTTTGCCTCATTGGCCCAACATGGTGTTCCTGTAATACTCTCAATGTTAGAAAAATGTTGCCGCTGCACGCACACAGATATTAAACTGCACGAGTTCCGCCGAATGGGTCAATGTCGTCCTGGTATACCTTATGTTTACCCAGGATAATCCTGGGTAATCCTTTTCTTTACCCAGGACGGCCCTGGGTAAACATAAGGATCCTTAACTTTACCCAGATTGGAGTTCCCGAGTGGTGTAGTGAGGTTGATATTCAGCGTAAATCATGAAATGAAGGGTGGCCTCGAACTAGGCCTATAGCTCCTAAGCCCTTGAGAATTTACTATCGGTCCCTTTTGAAAAGTTGTAGGGATTGGTCTTTTCTCCCTATTCCACACACCGGAGCAGGTATAGCGGTAATTTTCAGCCCTTTCGAGTTATGAACGTACTGCATGTTCTGCAAAAAGTAAATTCATGAAAATGACGAAATGCACACGGATCATATGTTCTACCTAGGCCTATCGCTCCTAAGTCCTTGAGAATTTACTATCGGTCCCTTTTGAAACGTTGTAGGGATTGGTCTTGTCTTCCTATTGCGAACCCCGGAGGAGGTATAGCGGTAATTTTCAGCCCTTTTTAGCAATGATCCTACTGCATGTTCTCTGCCGAAAGAGACGCACGTACAGCATGATTCGGCGCGAACTCCCAAGCTGGGTAAAGTTAAGGATCCTTATGTTTACCCAGGATGATCCTGGGGAAAGAAAATGATTACCCAGGATAATCCTGGGTAAACATAAGGTATACCCAGGACAACATTGACCCATTCAGCACAAGTTCCACCGCACCAGAACTTGAAACAGACTTAAAGTGATCCTAAACCGCCGGGGCGAGCGAGACAGCCTCGTTTTCATTTTCCCGCGCTACGCCAGTATGAATGAGCGCCTGTCAATCATCACGTCACGTGATTACTATGGAATTTACTACGCGATCACTGATTGGGCAAGTTCTGAATGAGTGACAGCTGATTGTCAAAACAACATGGATGCCACCAGTTCGCCGAGTCGAGATTTCTCCTCGATTCAGGGGAGTTTTAGAGGATACATTCACGCATAAGAGCATCGTGTTCAATCCGACACGAGTGACATCATTGATGACGATGTCAGCCGGTATGCCACGCAAGTTGGTCTTTTCTCGGAAGGAGCCCCAGAATTCGCTGACGTTACACCGGCACGGCGGCGAGATCCGCAGTCCGGCAGTATGTTTAATGATGCCACACACACAAACAACCTCCTCATCGTCTTAAAACTGAGTTCTTTCTTTATTATGAGCCACTTCGATAATGTCTGTGGACAATCCACAGCTGCTGGTCGGCATTTGCTACCTTTTAAGGTCGCCCTTTCCCTTCTCGCTTCGGCATCCTGTCTGCTGTGCGGTTTGCACGATTGCCAAACTCAGTGAAGGTAGCGTACTGCGCATGCTCAGAAGCCAGGAGCGGAAATCGGAAGTTCCATTTTCGTGGGCGGTGAAAATGATCGGGTGCCAACTTTTGCTTGGCGGTTTAGGACCACTTTAAGGGGCACGTAATTGCCACTTTTGTCTGCAGCCGGCGCCACCGGCGGTGATTGCATCGTTCTCCAATACCGTAGTTTTTCCTTTCGCCCCAGTGTTGGAGAATGTACGATTACAATACATTGCCACGTGGATACCCTAGGAATGAGACTTATTCTACATGTGGCGAGGTTGATAAGCGGTAGCTTAACAACATGTCAATAGAGGTTTCCCTAAACGCGGGTCAAAAATGCAATGCCGGTCACTTCACATCACCTGGACTAGTATTCATAAAACTATTTAAGTCAAAGCAGACCGAAGATATACACTCTTAAGTAAAGTGGTCCGAACAAGTGGAATTCATTATGCTCCTTAAATTGTGTTGAGCACTCAAAATCCCCTTATATTAGACACCTCCTCCAAGGCAGTCTTAACTTAAAGGGAGATAAACCGGTATCCAGTTCCTCCTTGCAGCACGTTAGGAACTGGTGTCGGGGTCTCGAAACCGGAAGTGTGGTCGGAATTCCTACCAGGCAGGATGCGCGCGATCAGTTAGCAGACCTGTACATCATGCCTACATCGTGTACATCTGTGTGCAGCGCTCTAACGGCAAGCTACAGGAGTCGAAATGAGATAGCAGGGTGGTTTCTTCAACGGACTATCCCCAGGATGTTTAGCTAATGACACAAAACATCGCTGGGATAGGTCACTGAGTGTTTATCTCGCTGACATTCGTTGCACTACCTCGCTGAATGTTCGAAGCGAGAAATGTTGGACGCCAGACGCCATCTTGGAAACTTGGCTTCTTTGGGGAATACCTGCCGCCGATACGTCATCAGAGAAGATTCGTATTCTGATTGGACGTATTCCGACGAATCACAGCCAGAATCAAGAGGGCGACAGTAGTCTCTTAAATCGTCAGATGTAGAGACTACTCTGTGGTCTAAAAGGGAGACTCCACTCATTGTAAGCTTTTGAATTTTTATCAATCCACTAGCAGGTTACCCGCCCTGCGGGCGTGTAGGGGTACTGTGCTAACCTGTGGGGCTGACATCGGGTGATGATACTTGTATCGATATGATGTTGGGTGAGGTTGCCTGTACGCCCGAAGGATGCCATGTCCAACACCCATCTGGGCGTAACATTGCAAACAACGCAGCGTGTCCATTCACACAATTAGGGACCGGGTTAGGCTAGGTATTGGCTAGGCCCAGGGCTCTCTGCTGCTGTACACTGTTAAAAAAATTTCTGTAATGTTACAGAAAAATTCTGTGCAGCAGAGATGCCAGACGGTTTCTGTAAGTACCGACGTGTCTGTAAACTTTAGCAGAACTATCTGTAAAATTACAGGTCATCTACAGACAGTCATGTAAAATTGCAGAACGATATGTAGAGACTTTACAGAGTACCAGTAAAGTCACAGACACCAAATTACAGACATATCTGTAATTACAGACAGTACAGGGACCGTCTGGCATCTCTGCTGCACAGACAATTTCTGTATTTTTACAGAAATTCACAGAAAATTCTGTATTCCTCTCAGATTTTTCCACTCTGCCAAAATTATATCCGTCTCAATCTGAAACCAGGTGACTAGAAGCGACTCAACAGAACATCAACTGGAATCAGTTGGAAGTTTCCTTGAAACCTACGTCACTAACACCACACTATTTTAATAAGAAACAGATAACTTTATTAAACAAACACAAATGCCTTAGCCCAATTACAATGCACAACTGTAAACCAACTGCAAACTCACAAAGTACACGGATATACTTCGGATATATTCCGGATAACAAACTCTCCTTAAAAAACACTGAAATTAGACTGATGTGCTGTGGCGACGACAGATGTCGCCACAGAGGTACTACACCTCGTGGTGTGGTGACTACTGTTTCCTTGAAACCTACGTCACTAACACCACACTATTTTAATAAGAAACAGATAACTTTATTAAACAAACACAAATGCCTTATGTAGAGTTTTCACCAAAATTCAGAACGTCAGAAGTAAAGTCCCTACTTGGAACTACATGAACATAGTGCTCCAAGAAGACAGAATCTGTCTTCCACCTCCCAAGTTTTCTAACCTTTTGTGGGTCATGCCCTGTTGCAACAGCAGCAGTTGCACCAGTAGGGCGGAAAGACTTAGGTCCATAGCCTTTATCTTTCAAACCTGCCAAATCTATTGCCGAGGTCAAGATGTTAGACACAGTGCTGCTTGTAACGCCTTTGTAAGGCCTTTGTAGAGTTACAAAAACTGCACCATAACTACAAGCCCTCTCATACTCTGTTCTCTTCATGTAACACTGAAGCGCTCTAATGGGGTCAACCTTAGCCTCATCAACCTTTGGTAAAAATACCTCAAATCCTGTTCTGGTTGTGTCATTCTTGACACCCAAAAACACACACCTCATGCCATGTTCTGTAAATGTTATCTGGTCCTCCCTAAATAACAACGGGGTAACACAGTCTTCAAAACTGTTGTAGTAAACACTCTTTGGTGCAATATCAGAAGGTCTTAACATCAAGCTCAGCGCCAACAAAGTTATACATTTTAACCTTAAGGATTTAATGCTCAAGTCCTCATTTTGTGGCCATGACTCAAACAACCTGGTAAATGCTATGACTGGCATCACTTTGGATTTTGACATTGGTTGTGATGTGCCTGATTTCACCAGTGCTGTCTGTAACCTCTTGATTTCGGCCAGGTGTGTCAAATTGGTTTTTCTTTCAACTTCATACCATGCTGAAATGGCTGCCATGTGATTCTTCAATAAAGAATTTGGTTTGTCCGACCTGTCAGCCACAGTGCAAAGAAAATCACTCAAATCAGCCGACTGGGCTGGTGGAAATACAACCTTTTGTTCAATACACCAAGTTCTACACTCATTAATGCATCTATTATACAGCTTGGTAGTGCTCGGAGCCAGGTGAAAACGGAGTTGCGATGCTGCTCTGTGAGACCAACCATCTGCTCTCAACCTAGTGTACCATCTATCCTCCAAGCGTACAGTTTCCACCTTACATTTTTGAGTGGCTCTGGTACAGTTACTGGGGACTGTGGGATCACTACATTGTATGGATTTCCCAGAGGTATTGGCGGACAAACTGACATTTTCTGTAGTCGAAAAAACCATGTCTGGGCCGGCCACCAAGGTGCTATGATCGTCGCTACCGCTTTCTGTTGTTGAACTACATTCAGAACCTTTCCTATAGTGCCAAATGGGGGGTTCACAAAATTGTTGTTTTGACCCCAGTCCTTTTGCGCTAGCGCATCTATACCCGAAGTGAGTGGATCGCACACCCAACTGTTGTACCGCGGTAGTTTGTGGTTTAGAAATGTGGCGAATCTGTCGATCGTGTGCGGGCCCCACACAGATTCTAGAAAGCTGAAGGTTCGTGGGTTCAATTCCCATTCGTGTCTGCTCTTTAACCTGGAGAGACTGTCCGCCCAGTGGTTGTGGACCCCTCTGATATGATGTACCGTCAAATCGACCCCCAGATCGTGTGCGAATGCCCAAACATTGGTGGCCAAATCTGACAATTCTTTGCTCGGGCCTCCTAAGTTGTTCAAGTACGCCACAGTGGTGATATTGTCCGAGAGCACCTGTACATATTTCTTTTGAACCACGTCTGCAAAGGAGTGCAGGCCTAGTAATACTGCTAGCATTTCCCTGTAGTTGGAATGCTTGTGGCTCGTGTGATGGTCCCAAAGACCAAAAGCCTCCTTCTCTCCCAAATGCGCGCCCCAACCTAGGCCACTAGCATCCGTAACCAATTGGACATCTATTGTCGCTTTCTTGATGGGACGTCCGTTCCAGTTGTCTACGCTAGTTAACCACCAGTTAAGGTCCTTTCTAGTATGACCGTCTAATATCAGCCGGTCTGACCAGTATTGTCTAGTGCTCAATAACCTATACGCGTTCCGGAGCAACAATTTTCCTGGCAAAATTGCCCTAGTCATAGAAATGCACTGGCCTAAAATTCTAGCCAGTGCTCTAGCCTGTACCGTTTCACCTGCTAACGCTCTAGAAATGTCTTTTTTCACCTTTTTGATTCTCACACTGGGTACCTCTATAACCGGAAGCTCTCCGTCCGTTCTAATAATGAAACCTAAATACTCCACAACTTGTGAGGGTTCTAAACAGGACTTCTCTGTATTGATGTGAAACCCTAGCTTTGACAAAGTATCTAGCAACAGTTGCTTGTGTTTTTCAATGTTCTCCTTAGAGGCACAAAGAATGAAATCATCCACAAACACCGAAACTCGTAGGCCTTTGCTCCTTAAAAATTTAACAACCGGCCTCAAAAGTTTGTTGAAGTAAAATGGGGAACCCTTATAACCGAACGGTAGAGCCTTCCACTTGTAATAATTATTATTGAACCGGAAACCTAGGAGCTCCTGCTGATCATCCTGAACTGGTACATGAAAAAACCCTTGCTTCAAATCTACAGTGATTAAATAATCGCCTGGTTCAACTAAGTCAATAACCTTCCTAATGTCCTCATTAGAAAATTTGTCAACTCTGCAATGACTATTCAAATACCGGAGGTCAGTGATAAGTCTGAACTTATTACCACCTTTCTTAGGAACTGCTCGTACCGGGGACACCAACTTTGGTGCCTTGGAACATTTGTCAAGAATACCAGCTTGTAAGAGCTCAGCTATTTCAGACCTCAGAAAATTAAATTCCTTTCTGTCCCACCTGGAAAAACACGGTTCAATGACCTTTGGTTCTACGATCTGATCAACAGTTTCTAACGGCACACCATAACGAATCCAATTGATTACCCTCTCAGGTGCATCAATATACTGCCAATAGTCAATTGCCTCCTTTAAAGTGTTCGCTGCGAACATACACATGGAAGTGGAAATTAGTCATTTCCGGTTGCAAAATTGTCCTCATTTCCAGTAGACTGTCTCTGTGTGAACTGTGGGTTCTGATTTCCAAATCTACGAGTTGCAAACTGAGAGTAGGCACCCCTGTTATAACCACCTGAGTAACCCCTGTTGTAACCGCTCCAGTTTTGACGTCCTCTGCCTCTAGATGGCTGCTGTTGAGGGCGTTGATGTTGATGTTCAGTGATACTTGCAGCCCTGCGAAAGTCCTCAATGGCCTCCTCGGTTAACCCTGAAGTGTTCTTACGGAAGTGTCTAAACAACTTCGCCGTGTCCTTATCGGCAGATGAGCTTACAACAAGTACGGCATACTCATCCTGCAGGTATCGCATTTGCGCTAACAGTATCGCAAAAATGTCCTCCAAGTCCTCTTCCTGGATTGGTCGGCCACTTAGAGTACACAGTTTCTTAAATGCCGTCTCTACGTATCTCGCACTCTGAGCCAGCACATTGAACAAGGGCTGGTGCTCTCGATTTATACCTGTCCTGGATTCGTGAAGAGATAGATCAGAACGCAGTCTTTCTGATGCCAACTGGCGTTTCAGTTCAAGAAAATTTCCCTGGATATCCACTGTACGCAATTTCGCAAAATACCTGTCGCTTTTATCGTCCCCCTGCGGCGGAACAGTGGCACCAGAGTTATAGGCCTGGTTTGGCAATGCCGGCGGACACGCGGCCTGGTATGGCTCCGCTATAGCGTTCAGTGCACTAGTACGTGCATCGCTCTGTACATTTGTACCATCGTCTGCACCATGTGCACCGCTGCCTGAATTTTGAATTGGTTCGGCGGCGCGCTGTTCTAACGTCGAAATACGTGTGTTCAGGGTCTTATTCTGCTCGATTATTTGATGTAACAAACCCTCAATATCTGTTTTCTCTACTGGTTGCTGATTTGTTGCCGCATCTGAGTCCGACATGCCCAAATCGGTTAAATTTTACTCGCTGGAATGGTGCCTTGATTCCAGTGAGAACGTGCACTGAAATTAGACTGATGTGCTGTGGCGACGACAGATGTCGCCACAGAGGTACTACACCTCGTGGTGTGGTGACTACTGCTATAAATGTGATTCTGGTGAACATTCACATCACAAAAATTTTGATTTGTTACCGTCATTTACACAAGTTATTCACATCATATAAAAGACAGATTGTAGATCCGGGGCCATGCATAAAACTTCCTTAAGTTAAGTGTCAAACTTACCCTTAAAGTGTAAGGATTTCACTTAAAACAAATTAAGGGCATACTCCGCAAAGGGCAACCATTAACTAAAGTATTTCCAGGAAGTACATTGCAGCATTGCCTGCACTCATGTTCATGTATATGTAGCCTACATTGAGAAACCTTTCTTAAGCACAACACTCAAGAAATCTGGGAGGCCCCTTGAATACTGAACTTTCATTGGCTGACACCACAATTCCTGGAAATACATGTACTTAAATTAAGGGTTGCCCTTTGCTGAGTATGCCCTTAATTTGTTTTATGCATACACTTGGTAAACTGAAATCCTTACACTTTAAGGGTAAGTTTTACACTTCAAAAAATTAAGGAAATTTTATGCATATATATGGTCCCAGGACCTAGGACTGCATAGATATTGCAAAGTTAAATTACAGGAGTAGGCTTAGACCTATCGGTAGGCCTATATTCATTTCCCCTTAAAAATGCATTAACCCTTTCTGTCATCAAATCACTGTACCCAGTGCTATTAATATTTCTGTCTGTTTTTGAGAGGATATCTGCTCTACCTCAGTCCAAGTTTGGTACGGATATTCTGGGCCTGTTGACCCGTTTTAGGAGGAAAGAAAAAAGGACCACTTGACACAAAGTACTTGTATCATTCCGACCAAACTTTGTGCGAAGGTAGAGCACGTAGATGGATATCTTCTCATAAACAGACAGAAATATCAATAGCATTGGATACAGAAAATTGGGGACAGAAAGGGCCAATGCAGGTTTATAATGAAACGAACGTAGGATTACGATGGCGTCCTAAGCCTACCGGTACAGTACGTGGTTAGTAGACTGGAGCATTATTGGGGGGGGGGGGGCATTACCGGGCATGTGCTCCGACAACAGTGCATGCCTCAAGCGCCTGTGTACACAGAGCTCAACGCCATGAAGGTGTTGGGCGTCATTCATGCAGGCGATGCGGTTTGTCGCTCCCTGCTGCAGTGAGCAATGCATGCACACCACCAGCCAGGCTGGACTGGAGATGCACCATTAATTGGAGTGCTACAGCTTACACTAGGTGGTTGGTGAAGACATTGGCGGGAAGTTTACCTCTTCAATATCCCGTTATTCTGTCTGTGCAGTTTTAGAATGAGTTAAACTCATCATTGTGACGATGTCAATGGATTATTAATTTTGTCGTCGATGTCATCTACCGTTATTCGTAAAATGGCCGCAGCAATGAGTGCCCGGATGTGATGATATTACCGTGGGGAGTCTGTATTTTTACTGAGAAATCATGAAATTTGACGGTATTGTCTGTAATTAGCCGACATTAACCATGATAAATACAGATTTCTCTGTAGAAATACGAAATTCACGATGAGATGTGTAAAATCACCGAGCTGTTTGTGATGTTACTGAGGATTCTGTAAAAAACATTTTTTACAGAAAAATCTGTAACATATTTTACCGAAATTGGCAGTAAATTTCAAGCCATTTTTTACAGTGTAGCCTGTAGATCTCTATGCCCGAAGGATGCCATGTCAAAAACCCATCTGGGCCTACCGGTAACATTGCAAACAACCGTGTCCATTCAGCACAGACAATGCCTATGACATGTCTGCACATCATGCAGTTGGGGCTTGCCCATTGTTATCCTACCTATTGTGCTGTGGAAGGCTATCCAATCAACTTCAATGAAGCATGGGGAGGTTTATCCGACCTATTGTGCTGTGAAAAGGTATTCAATCAACTTGAACGACATGAATCATGTTAATGAAGCATGGCCAGTGGGGAGGAGGCATGATGAAACAAAACACTTCAGATCTTGCACAATGCACCAAATGACAATACCGGTAACTAAAGTACAGTATTGGAAATCACCTACCCGGTACCTGTTCGAGACTTTACGGGATTCCCCAGGAGGTGGGGATTTCCCCAACAGCTCAAAATAAATTGTGTAGGTCAGCAAAGGATTTCCCTCTCAAAATCACCTTTCGACATCTGATTTCGTTAATTTCACCAGCTTAAAACCTTCCTTGATGTAGACTCGTCACATTCTGGGCACATGTTGCGTTGAGGAAATGGCCAATCTCTAGAAGGAGTTCATCGTAGGTTTGGACTTTCTCTCTTATTGCACAGATGTAGACTAATGCCATGAATTGTGATGTCACTAGTGTTAATAGGCTGACGACCTTTGTAGTGAATGAGCTAATACTGTGACTGCCTAATCCTATTGGTTGTTCCTTCATAAATATGCATTGAGCACATGTGACATCACATGTGCTGTGCAATGGTCCCCTTGGGATTCAATTAAAATACTTAAAATGCTTGCTGATTTTTGAAAAATCTGACATGTTGCGGATATCAGTGAATTTGAATGTATAAACGAAATTTCAAAAATTCAGAATTTCACACAATGAGTGGAGTCTCCCTTTAAGTACCTCATCAAGTTTAGTGGACTATACCTGACTCAAGAGGTCTTAAGATAAGAATTTTTATGAATACCAGTCCTGGCATGCGGTGCCGTGTCTGGATTTAAATGACCTGCCAATCAGTGTCTACTGCCAAAGTCCCTTGTCTTGGGCTTCTGTTGGCTCAGTCTAGATGTTTTCTCAAGTAAATCACCATGGTTTTTAGTAAGGGAGATATAGCTGTGACTCAGATAACACAAACAGGGACTGCTGGAAGAAGGCTGGAAGTGGTAACCCACGGACTGCAGTGGCGTGCAGTTTCTGATGAAAATGGAGGTCACATCGAACACTTGTTCAGTTAATTAAAAAAGACAGTGGAATTACAAATAACTTTCGGCACTGTATTTTTTGGCAACTAATTCTAAAAGTGTTGCTCTTCCTATGTCTTTCTATGTTTGAAGCTGAAATATTCAGGAAAGGTGTTTAATATCTGTGTCATTATGACTATCAAATATAAGAATCATAACTTTGATACTTTTTGAATAACCCTAAAATGAAAAGTCCAAGATACAGAAAAGCACAAAATTCACACACAAAATGATAATAAACAGGAAGTCAATCTCCAGACTTCACGAATTTTCGACCCCAACCGGGGTCTTTTTCAAGTGGAACTTTACAATCTGAAACTCTAGAAAATGAAAAGTGTGATCGTTTTTTCTGTGGGCCACCCGATATATAAATAAGATTCTTATAATTTTTGATTGTTTATATCGAGTGGCCCAAAAAAATGACCCCCTAGGGATTTTGCAACACTATAAAAGCTAGACCCTTGATATTTTACACAAGGAAATATATGGCTATTGTCCATCTATTGTAGAAGTTTCGGGACTAAATTGTGAATGGTTTGGACATGACGAAAAAATCAAAATTATATGTCCAAAAATTTGATGCCGGAGTGAAATAAGTGTCATGCGGAGATCAGATCGAACTTAAACACGTCCTGTTTCGTAACCATCAGATGGAATTTTCCGAAATATCACCTGTATGATCTATACGGCTTTTTGTGTCCATGTTACAAATTTCTCGTTCATACCACAAGCGGGTAGTTTGCTACAGCAAAAATAGAATCTGGTACCGAAAATTGCACTGTCACTGCACCTGCAAGTGTGGGAATAGGAGTTTTCGGTTCCTGATTTTTTTTTTCTCTCTTGCACACAAACCCTTCGAAGTACAAAATTGAAATTCACACCATAAACAGAGAAAATCCCCTTCTTCATGCAGCTAAAATTTCAGAAAATTTTATGCGGTAGTTAATAAACCACGCAGTGTTTAATTTCAATGTGATACGATTTTGCACCTCCCGACATTTGTTTCAGTCCGGCATAAAATTTTTTGACTCGTAATTTTGATTTCTTCTTCATGTCAAAACTATTCGATATTTAGGGTTGATTTTTTTACAATAAATTGGTAATATCCATATGTTTGCATGTCTAAAATATCAAGAGTGCAGCTTGCTTAATGTTAAATTTATTGGAAAATCCTTAGGGGGGGTCATTTTTTGGGGGCCACCCGATATAAGTCGTAATTATTTAGCATTCACACCCTATAAATGCTGCATTGTGATTGGGCAATGGATTTCTGACCGCCTCATGCTTGGCTGGGAGGCCCAATTTCAGCAACACTCTCTGTGCGATTGTATGAAGAGGAGCGATACCAAAGCCTTGCTGCTGCTGTGGGAGTATGACCGTGTACGGGAGGTTCAGATGCGATGTCACAAACTCCACTACATTAGATTTTTCTTAATTACGATCATAATTGGGAAATAAACTGACTTGGAGGTCGAAGACTATTGCTAAAGCAACGGCAGAAGTCACGCGCAGACAGTTAAAAGCCATCGGCAATGACCTCTACCAAAGACTCCGACATTTCCACCCTCGTTATGCAGGGAACAATTATTTCTACGCTCGGTTGGGTTCTGTCTTTGCTCATTAGTTCTCGACGGTCTCAACGTGACGCTGAATTCTCCGCGGCGGCGGAGCTCCGCTGGGAATCAGAGGTCGATGCTGTGGGTTCAATGAATTAGAAATATCATGCATTAAAGGTAGTCTACCGTGAAGGCGGGCTCCGGATGCTGCAGGAAATAGGCAACTCTGGGCTCCTAGAGCTGCGATAGCAACGCAAACTGGTGCTTTTCTGCCTTCCGCCGTTTATATGCACACATACCCTCCGTCTCCTGTGTACGAATGAATCGGTTGTTGGTAAAACCTGGATTCAAAAAGCTGGACTCTGGATTCAAAAACCTGGACGCCGACTCATTGGATTGCGCCGCCTGCGTAGTGTATTAGTCTGGTCTTCTGCCATGGAAGGAAGGGAACCAGTCATACCGCCAGATACCGAAGTACCGGTACATGGAAGAAATCCTGTCCTTGTTCCCTCCTGATATAGTGCGTATGTTTTTTCCCCAACTCGATGCTCATTTCGGCTAGTCATGCTAACGTTAGTTTAGTTAGTTATTTCTAAAGATTTTGAAAACAAATGCATGAAGCAACTAAATATCAATACAATCCACGGGACATTAACTCTTGTAAATATAATGCACAAAATAGGTCGTGATCAAGGTTATACAACATTGCTCACTGCCATTTCACCGCACACGGGGCAACAAGGAGCAACGGAAATGAGCATTGAGCAATAACAATCAAACATGTTTGATTCCGGCAATAGATTGCTAGCAACCGTTGCTTCCCATTGCCGCCGTCCGCACACGGGGCAACTAGAAGCAATTTTCAGTGTTAGCAATAAAATTGTTAGAAACGAGCAATTTTATTGCTTCGTGTGCTGCGGGCTTTAGCTATACCCCGCCCTAGGCTTCTCTAACGTCCATTTGCCCGGTGTAACATCTGCCAGTGTTCCCCGTCTGTGAATGTTCCAACCCCTATTGCCCGACGGAATAAGCGGCGACTTGACAAAAGAGGACACACAGCGATCCCAAACAATACGTGGACACAGAAACACTAGCAGATGCAACACCTGTCTCCATCCAATACTGAAGTCAAGCGACAAAATTGAATAGAATACAAAGCGATCTAAATAACTTTGTATTTGATCGCGCGACTGCAGTATGATGGAGTATAAACTGGGCCTTAAAGGGGAAGTTCAGTCGTGGTTTGTTTACATAGTTTGTTTACAAAACCTCGCCAAACGGGAGTACCATTTTTTCCATATTTTTCTGAATCGTAAATAAAAATCATTCATGTCAAAAGATATTTTGGAGATTGTTTTTGTGCTGCCCGCTGGGGATACACAAATATAATTTGCCAGTACAAAATGTAAACAAATCACGACTGCACTTCCCCTTTAATTTGTTTTTAAGTGTGGTGACTCAAATGTGAGGATACGTTTTGTAAGAGCTGCCTGTCTAGGAGACGACACATTTAAATTTGTTAAATTAACTAATTATTTGCTTAATTGTACAAACATGCACCTTGGAGGAATTATACTGTCAGTATTCCTCCAAGCCTAAACTAAAATGTGTCGTCTGCTAGACAGGAAGCTCTTACAATGCATGTCCTCAGATTTGAGTCGCCACACTCTGCCATATGAACTACTATTGGTAAATCTCAGGCGGCGCAATCCAATGAGTCAGCGTCCAGGTTTTTGAATCCAAAGTCCAGCTTTTTGAATCCAGGTTTTACCAACAACCGAATGAATCCCGCTATCGAACCGGATTGAGGCCAGATCGATAACCGCCCCGTCTAAATACGATACAACAGGCCACAAATGAACTGGCCCGAGGAAGAGTCGGGTCATTTCGGTAGAACCCTCACCTTGTAAAAAGGCCATTATGAGGAGCCAGGTGTAACGTTTTTCAGTGTGGCTGTTTTTCTGTGTGATTCCCATTGTTCGGAACACACTAGGGCACGGACTCGCTGTTTCTCTATGTGTCGCGCATTGTCAAGTCGCCGCTTATTCCGTCAATCTATTGTATTGTCACACTGGCACACGGGCCTCACTGGTGTAGTGGTTCGGGTCTCCGACTAGCGGTCAGAGGGTCCCGGGTTCGAATCCCACTGGGCGTGAGACTTTGTTCAAGTCTCTTTGCCTCACTGGCCTCTCTCCACCCAGGTGTATAAATAAATGGGTACCGGTCGGAAATGTTCGACTGTAGCGCTGAATGAGAAGCTCATGAGTTCTAGGCCTACGGAAAGGTTTCAGGATAGACTGGGGTTAAAGTGTAAAGTCGGATGAGAACCTCTACCGTAGTTGATATCAGACTATAAACCCAAAACTTTTAGGGCCATATTCATAAAGGGTGTTTTTCTCTTCGACGCGACTAACTAGCAAAAAAGCTGACTAAACAGGGGATAATCGCACATTCAGGTTAGACAGCATTTCATAAAGAGTGATTAGATCACCAGACGTTTAACCAACGTACAAAAGTAGACACCCGCGTGCAAGCAACAAAAGAAATGTTAAACGTCCCAAGGGGCTGTTTATCTCGCGTACAAACTGTCATTTCGCCTTAATAGGCGCGCTGAAGCTTCGCAATGAATCCACTCCGTATCCTCGAATTAGGTGCACAGGAAGCATGGGAAGAGGCAGAACAAAGGCAGCCTGTTGATTTGCGTGTTTTTACAGATCATACAAATCCGGGAATCACGTGCGACAGCATCCCATGCCACTTGCTTCTTCTGATTGGCTGTAGCATCTGAACGTTTGTTTTCAATCTTTCCGAATGTTTCAGTCTCAATTAGCCACACCCGCTGGTTGGCTGCAAAATTGTCAGCTCGTTTTTTCGACATGTT
This sequence comes from Notospermus geniculatus, assembly GCA_002633025.1. NCBI lineage: Eukaryota > Metazoa > Nemertea > Pilidiophora > Heteronemertea > Lineidae > Notospermus > Notospermus geniculatus. The sequence goes on from NMRB01000709.1 coordinate 227,641, forward strand.
GGGCTGTTAAGCCTAGTTTATACTTTGACGCAAAACCATCGTCGTCCGACGCGCCATGCTTGACCGGCACCTTTGTTCTGACATGTTACGTACTTACTTCGTTACATGATCTTTCAGTGAATGGGGAATGACCGCAGCAAGAAAAACGGTGATTACGCGGGAAGTTAGACGCGGACAGATAAACGGCCGATCATCTCTTGTTGTGAATTGCGATCATCAAGGGTGTTTATCCACACGCGTACAAACCTGTTTTAACCAGCGTACAAAAGTTATCCGCATATAGGCTAATCGCGCGATGATCATCCATTATGAATACGGCCCATTAACTTTAAACTTTTTGTCAGGAACCTGCTTATCTGCATGTTAAGCCTATATATTATTAGGCCAAGGTAAGACAAAAATCAATTATTATAGCATAGGCCTACCCACTTTTCCGTGTTTGTCATATGTGTCCATGTTGTTTAGAAGTTGACTTGAATAAGCAGAGCATATTTTAAAAAAGATGTCAAAACCACACGTTTGTTTGTGGGCCCATCCAAGGTCTTCGTCCAATGCCTTCGTCCGATCTATGACGACAGTGGAGGGAATTCAGGTAGGGGTATCGACGAGAAATCACCACAGGCTTTTAATCCCACAGGACGGCGCTGCCGAAGTCAGCTGTCAGAGTGGCGCAATGGAAACATTGCCGCCTCGGAGAACCCGGTGTAATTTTTTTCATCGCCCTCCATCTGCCAATGCCCCGAAACAAAAGATTGAGGAATGAGGAGAGCACCGTATTCACACCACACGGCGTCGCTGCGAGCGTTGTGACCGAAACTTCGTTTTTCTAAGGTTATTTCAGTTTACTTCTGGCACGAAAATAACCCGTTCGTTTTGCTCACCCGACTGTAAAACTTACATCATCTAGTAGTGGATGGAAATTTCTCTAATCTCATTGCTTTTTTCCTTAAAGCGATGTACTCGCGAGATTGAAAATGAAATCTCGTTCAACTATCGCGACCCGCGATAGCTCCCCAATTTCATTCATAGCTGGCGGGATTCTTGAAACTGGTCTTGTGTGATTTCTGGCATCTTTGCGCCATCAAACTACGGTATCGTTGACGTTTTATACAATAAAACGTTCATGAAAAATCTTTTATTAATATTATTTCAATGAATTTGGGCGACATTAGTGTTACCTGCCGGAAAAATTTCAAAATCTCACGGGGTATTTCCGAGAACGAGATCGACAGACTAACAACAAACATGGCGCGGAAAAATCCGAAGTGTGAGGAAGACTGACCAGAGATTTCGCCTCACTGCTGCAACTTTAGCCAGATGGCGGCGTGTGAAGACAGAAAATTGTTGTAGCACTAATGAGGACTTAGCAGTGTACCTCCTGAACGCCGTTGAACCCCGGCCAACACCATCCTTTGCAGGTTTTGCGGATAGTCCGGCAGCGAAACCCCGTTTTTTGGCTGAACCGTGCAATACGGTCTATAGAAGATTTTTTTGTTGAATATAAGAGAGTTGAATATGTAGTTTCAGAATCTGCCTGATGACACATTGGCATCCTTGGGCAATCTTAGTTATTTCGGTTTCCATGGCAACGGGAAGTAAAAACCGTGAAATTTGTTTAATGCCGAATATTTTTTACTCAGGTGTGCCAATGTTTCAGTTTGAAGGTGGAGCCATAACTCATATTATGCCCGCTAACTTCTTGGCATGTTGCCAATAAATAAAAAGATCAAGGTCATTGGATAAGGCTAAGGTCATTTCAGAATGTATAATTTTTTTTCAACGAAAAATTAGTCCAGTAGGTGTAAGAATTAACCGGGAATAAATTGCAATTTAAGAAGGTTTTTTGCTTTTAAATCTTTTATTAGGTCACATTGGGCATCATATCCAAAATCTGACAAAATCGGACTGCGGGAACCCACTTAATTTGCATATTCAGTTTTGTGAACTGACTTCAACGTTGGACGCCGACGGATGCAGTAACTGAGCTTTGTACAGGAAAGTGAGACCTGATGTACAGCTAACTTTGTAACGGTTGGATTTAAACCTCATAAATGTATTACCAACAGATAGAAATATGGTACCTCGGAATCAAATAAGCCTATTCTTTGGAAGTTTTAAGCAGCTACCTAATTGAAATTGACGTTTTATGCATTTTGACCCATTTTTGTGTTAATTTATATAAAAAGCGTCGTCTCTCATTACATAAGGACTAAAAACAATTGAGAATGTGTTTGTCTGGTTCCGAGACACCATATTTCTATCTGTTAGTAATACATTTATGGGGTTTAAATCCAACCGTTACAAAGTTAGCTGTACATCGGGTCTCACTCTCCTGTACAGAGCTCAGTTGTTGAGTCCGTCGGCGTCCAACGTTGAAGTCAGTTCACAAAATTGAATATGCAAATAACTAAGATTGCCCAAGGATGCCAATGTGTCATCAGGCAGATTCTGAAACTACATATTCAACTCTCTTAAATCAAACAAAAAAATCTTCTATAGACCGCATTGCACGGTTCACTCCATCTGCTGCCGGACTAGGAGGACTCGGGAGTCGTCCCGTCGGCATCACTCACTGTCAATCATGTCACCATGGTCATTCTCCTCGCTACTGATTGGTCATAGTAAATTCCGTAGTATTATAATGAGATGGCTCGCTTGGAATTTCATTCATAAAATATAGTGCTGCCACCGTGCGGGAAATAAAGGAACTATCGATGTGCAGTACTGCAGGGCTCGAGTACATCGCTTTAAGGCGGGGTTTTTAATGCGTCCAGAGTTTGAAGTTAAAGATAATGGAATACAGAATTACTGACGCCGTCTGTTCTCAACGTAAAAAATCTTGCACCACGTACGCCATAAAACGTCATCAGTTTGTGTCGTTATATCCTACTTATCCATTTATCAGTCATCATGGTCATTGGCACATGTATGGTGACCTCGTGGACATGAAAATGATGTCAGTTGCTATAATCCTTTCGTTGAAGGCCTATTTGCCGAAGAATTGATTAAGATAATCGATATTTTTGCTTTGGTATTATTGGACTAGATGGTTATTAATAATACCCAACAAGTGGAAATTCTCCACAATGACTGGAACTGCCATTTATTGAACTTTGTAAAGTTACTTTGGAATACTGCTTAAGTGAACAGCCCCTTTTGGTATGCCCCTATAGCACTGTCAGAAGCAATCGAAAATGCTGTGAAAAAACAACAGAAAGATGTTGCATGACCTCGTGTCATGAACTTTGGAGGCATAGGCCTATGTCATGTGTGTGACAGAGGGAATTAAAGTAGACCCTTCCTGGCCTTACTGGACACCTCGGTCAGTGGACGCCTCTATATTAAGGACACAAAAATTCAGTCCCATATTGGTTGTTTCAATAGACTCTATCACTCCAATAGAGCGCAGCACCTGACGGGTAGCTAGCTAGGCCTTCAGCGTCACGACGTCCCGTGCCCCATTCTGAACGCAATGACGTCACTCGAAAAACCTCCACTTGTTTCAGCGATCATGACCCGTCTCAAGTCAAGATGTCATGGAATGAGTACGGGACGTCGTGACGCTGTAGATAACCGTCAGGTGCAGGGCCCGGTTTCACAAAGAATCTTAAGTCAGTTTTGTTGACTTAAGGGGGCGGTAGCCATAAGGAAGCGCACTGCAAATGGCGACTGAAAACAATTCATATTCTCTTCAAGCAAAAAGGTAGCATCGATTTCATGTATTTCTATGAAATTGCTACTCTTGTTCTACACATCTGAATTGTAAACGATGTGCTTTCATCTTTCATTAATCAGCTAATTAAGCAAACAATGAGACCCCCC
>NMRB01000709.1:242696-266799 GCA_002633025.1 Notospermus geniculatus
GCTAAACTGCCGTAAGTAGTGCAACCTACTGCTGTTTAGCTTGTTAAGGGCCACGATTCATACTGCCCTTTGAGAGCTGAACGGCATTGAAAATTCCGTCTAGGCTACTTGTATTTCCAAGACTATTAAACCTCGTATACATCGCTGAACCTCGTACTAACAGTCATTTAGTGGTGGCGGAGGGGGGCATTCTATAACAGTGTTCACAAAATAAGGCTGTAACCGAGTGACCGGGGGTGCATTTAAAATCATGTCTTAGTAAAACTAAATGCCCCCGGGGCATCCTATATCAGATTTTTCTGTTATAGGATGCCCCACCGGGCACTCAACAGAGGGTGCATTCTGATAATATCACACCGGTACATGCCGCCAAGGTGGTCGTCAAAAAACACGTCGTTCATGGCCGAGCGGTGAAGTCTTGATGTCGTCGTCGGCCATGTGGCGCGCCGCCGGACTGCAGCACTCTTTTACCAGTCTACAGCAGGTCGCATGGACGATTCGCTTTTTTTCTCCGGGTTTTCACATTAATCCAGCTGCCGTTTTTCGATTTAAACTACCTTGGTCACCTTGTTTTCAAAGCATAATAATGCATTAGCCTCGTTTTAACCACAGCGGGCTTTGGTGTCGCACCCAAACCCGCCCAGTGTTTCCAAAATCTGGTCCATCATTTTGTTTCTCATTTCGAGCATTCAGAGAGGCAGCGTAAAGAGTGTGGGCGAGATGGATAACTCAGCGACCTATCTAATCCCAACCATGTTTTGTATTATTAGCTAAACATCCTGCGGAAAGCCAGTTGCAGAATAAAGCCTCCTGCTACCTCGTATTTCGACTCTTGGAGTTTGCTGTGAAGGCTGCACACGGGGACGTACATGTACGTACATGTACACCATGGAGGCATACAAGATGTACATGTACAGGTGTGTTGCACAGTGCGTGATTCACTTGTGTCGCCTGGTCGACGACCTCCATGATTCGGATGCCGGTGTGAAAGAAATGCAGGTCCGCCCGGAACCAAGGTCCCACGGACCTTGGTTACTTAGACCTTGGGAACCATTGTCCTACCCGGACTTCCGTTTCTGGGTTACCAATCCTATATAAAAGGTATATTACTAGGGGACTTAGATTTCTTTTACAACAGTGACAGAAATCGAAGTCCGCCGTACGGGTAACCGAAGTCCTTCCCTTGCTGTATTAAATGCAGAATATAATCTATAGCTCTTTAATAAGACATGCATTCAAATAGCTAAAATATTCGGTCGTCGGTCAGCCGGTCACTCGTGGTGTAGTGGTTCGGGGACCTGCACATTATAGAGTTTTCGCAAAGCCCCCGAAGCGCCAACGCGAACGTCTATCCCATTGTTCGCTGTTCTCTTCGAGGCATCGAACAATGGGATTGGCGTTCGCGTTGGCGTTTCGGGGGCTTTGCGAAAACTCTCTATTAAAGCTGACGTGAACGAACAAAAAGCCCCCATGCGACGAGCAAGAGAATTGCAAACGCCCTGCAAACACCTCAAACGAAGGCTCAGAACATGATACACCCCACGACGCCAGGAGGGCACCACCTTATTTGCCTTCAGGCAACAGAGCTGTCAACATCTCCGGATACCTCTTAGGCTGCGATTCCATAGGCTGTTCCCTTGTGGAATTTCCCTTGTTCCGTGCACTCGTGCCGTTCGGACAATGGGACCTGGCCTTGTGCCCTATGGGAACGGCCAGTGAGCAAATCAAGTGTTCATTCTCTTTGTGACGTGTCACAAGGTCACAAGCGAACACGGAACAGGGAAAAAGTGCACAAGTGAACAGCCTATGGATACGCAGCCTGACACTACTCAAAGAAAAAAAATTGTAGTCACTTAGACGGGATTCGAACCGTCCACCGTCTGATTTGTAATCCACCGCTCTATCCACTCGGTCAACGAGCCAACTGACAGGGTCATGATTTATGTTTGTCATAGACGTAGGCCTTCGACTTACGTTATAATGCTACGAATAAGAGAAAACATGTGAAATCTTCCAACAAGTTCGGTGGCCGAATGGGGAAGACAGCGGGACAGAGATAACAAGGCGCGGGTTCGATTCCCAGCTGGGTCAAACTTTTTTCTTTGAAAAAAGTGTTCAGCAGAAGCTCACCACAGGATGTTGACACCTCGAAATCTCGATGACAAATGAAGTGGCGCCCTCCTGACCTCGTGGGGCCTATCATGTTCTGAGCCTTCGTTTGAGGTATTTGCAGGGCGTTTGCAATTCTCTTGCTCGCCGCATGAGGGCCTTTTGTTCGTTCACGTCAGCTTTAAGCAAATACTGCGGGTTCGACTCCCTGTCTGGCAACTGTTTTTGTTGAATTTTTTTTTTCTTGTCATCTTCGATCATTATTGTCTTTTGGACGTCGATTTCTAGTCGTAGGTCTGTCGGACTCTGATTTCGAGGAATGTTGGTCTGTGGACTTGTATGTCTAGAAAAGCATGTCAGGCGGACTTGCATTCCGAGGAAAGCAGGTCCGGCGGACTTGCATTCCGAGGAAAGCAGGTCCGGCGGGCTTGCATTCCGAGGAAAGCAGGTCCGGCGGGCTTGCATTCCGAGGAATGCACGTCCGGCGGACTTGCATTCCTAGGAAAGCGGGTCCGAGGGACGACCTGATGTATCGACGCCTGAAAGGGCAAGTGAACGATGTGCCTGGCGAGGATTCCGGAGAGGAAGAGAGCCATAGTGCGCTCTGACCGGAGTTATATGCACTTTACATGACATTTTATCGAGGGTGATCTTGTCATGACTATATCCCCGCAGGGACCAAATCACGGCCCTACTTTCATCAGGTCGTGCCTGGCGCAAGTTTTCAAATTGCAGCACCTCAATGCGAATGAAAAATATGCGAAGAATACTTTGAGTTATGTACATTATGTGCATAACTCGAAGTGTTCTGCACATACCGGTATTTTTCATTCGCAGATGTATATCAACCCTGAAGTTTTCTTTAATTTTGACACACCAATACCATTGTACACGACGCCTATCTAATAATACCCGCATGCGCACTGAGTACCAGCGTAGTTCGACGATCGCCGAATGTCTACGCCACAGTACTGTACACTGACAGTGAAGACCCCAAACCTTTTCGAGCCTCCCATAAGTCACTCAAAAAAGGTCAATCACACGGAAAATACGATGAAAACCAAGTTTTTGCGAGAATCCACATCCAAAAATGATCCCAAACTGAGTGAAATTAACTTCAAAAGTAACAATGACCACGGTATTTCCACTTTTTCTGGACAGCCGGCGCCACCGCGCCACTCTCCAACCCAGCAACAAACTACGTTATCGGCGAATTGACCCGGTATACTACGTACATTTTGTAAAGCATTTTTGTAGTTCGTCTTACTGCCGCTAGATGGCTCCGTCTAGGTCGGCAGTCAATACCGTGCTTCTTCAAAAATTATCTGATCCCCGTTTCTTCTGATCCCGTATGCTTTTTAAGACCGCCACCACCTCACAAGGTGGCGGTCTTCATTGGTTTCACTGGATTTCTCTCTCTCTCTCTCTCTCTCTCTCGATCTCGATCTCCGTCCAATCTGTGGTTTCGGCAGGATAACTCAAAAAATACGCCACGTATCGCGATGAAACTTTCAGGAGTTGTGGATATGCATGTTACACGGAAACCTATTGATTTTGGGGGTCATCCACCAACAATGAACTGTTTAATTAGATGAAGTCTGTTGTCCTAACGCATTTTACCTTTGCCCATGACGTCAACAACCCATGACGTCGGGCCTAAGAACGCAGCGTCACCACGACGTCGAGCATGACGCTGCAGCGTCACTCGCCGCAGCGGGGTTTTCGCTGACGTCATCTCATCTCGGATCAAACTGTGACGCCACGCACACCACGTTTCAGGTCCTCTGGCCAATCAGACTCAGAGATCGAAATGAATTTGGTCCCGTGCCATGATGTAGGCCTACCCGTATTTCGCGAAAAATGACACGCACATTGTCTGAAATCAATAACATGACCCGACAAGTTTACCAATTGTGAAATTTAGTAGGCCTAACTTTGAAAACAATAACCCCCTGCTCTTGGCTGCCGCGAAACACACAATCGCACTGTAAAGCCATGTACATCTACACCATAAATAATGTAGGCCTACACTGTAAATGACGCATGTTCAGTCCCAATATCATCAGTTTCTACATCGCCCTAACATATTTACAAAATTCAGAATTTTCAAAGGCGGTCTTCAAATTGACTCACAAGTCAATTTCTAGTTATGCCTTACATTTGCTCGGAAGTGGCAGGCACAGTTGGAAAGCCCACAATCTCTAATTTCCAATGGAACAAATCGTATTTTGCATACGGTAAGCCACAACAAATCACACGCCTCTTTGCTTGTGAAGATGCTGATGCAGCCTGGAACCGTTTTCCAACAAGCAATCGCCTGTTACTCCACAAAAAAATCATTTTCCAACCGATTTTCAAACGACAAAAACGAGCACGAAGTGCTTGCTCGCCCACACTTTTTGTTATCCACTGCGCAGCCGTAGTAACTGAAGAGGCCCCGGAGGAATCTAGAGAATCTCAGCTACTGTTTCTCGCGCATATGGATGTCTGCTAGCAGTGACGTCATCCAAACAAGCAACATGGCTGCGCCCACGGCGGTATTCATATACACTACAGGTTTAGGTGTGTTTGAGTAGGACTTGGGATCCTAGATTTCTATCGTAACGGAAGTCCGCCTAGGACCACTTTTTCTAAATGTTGGACCTCTATTCCTATGGAGGCGCAGTCCTAGGACATTGGTTCCTGGGAATCTTGGTCCTAGGACTACAGTTCCTAGTTGTCCAGGACCGTAGGACTTAGATTCCTAAGAGTTAGGGTCCGTAGGACTTAGAATCCTAGGAGTTAGGGTCCCGCGGACCCTACTTACTAGGACCTGGCTTACTTTCACACCGGTTCGGATTGACTCTGAATATCTTTTGCAATCAAACTGCACTGAATATGCATGTGTAGGGCAGGACTGTTTTATGGAAAGTGGTTTAGAATAGAAATTGATACCTCACTCTCGGTATTGGTCGTCTCACCAAACCCGCGGAGCTGGAGCTAATGGGGAGGTTTCGAAATCAAACGATAAACCAAAACTTTACGACAACGTTATTTTCCATACTACACATTGACCAGGTTTTGCATTGCATTTTCGGTACAAAAATAAAGTTGTCGTTAACGTTTACGTTTATCGTTTAATTTCGAAACCTCCCTAGTATACAGACCTAAACCCTCGGCGCTCTTCAACTGACATACGCAGGTAATTTGTTGGATTGTTTTGCGCGCGGTCGGGTGCATCCCACTGAATCTTTGAATCGAGAAACAAAATGGCAACCATTTGACGGCCAGTCACGTGACAAGTGTGACGTCAGTGGGATACCTCTGTTAGCAACTGCTTTTTTGTCGTACAGGTACTTCGAGCACTCTTCGCCCGCTCATTCTTCTTAAGTAGTGAAAGAGTCAGCCCGTTATTCAGTTCATATCCTGATTTGGATGGTGCTGCGTTTAAGGAACAACTTCAACGACTTGAAAACGTGGACACGGAATTCCCAGGTTGGTAGTCATCACTTCTGCCTACAAAGGGTAAAAGTATAAAGGAATCAAACATAAAGGTTTCACATACAAATTATGTAAATGTGGACAGTATCCCTTTACTTCAACAGATTTTCATTCGGACTCTTTCATATGATTGGCAATATCATTCTGCATGTTTAGTGCTAATTTTGTTTGTTTTCTGATGAAGAGTTCGGTCACACTGTAACAGCGTGTTGAACTTCTCAGGTGATGAAAAGGATGGCAGCCATTTTTTTGTCTGGGAAGGTTTCGACGTAGTATCGGTCTAGCCTACATGTAGCATTACAAGAAGTTTCACGCGGAGCTGATCTATTCTTAGATCACTGAAGTCATTCGATTCTAAAATTAGAACACAGTGGACTCGATGGACTCACCTATTACAATAGCCATAGCGCGGTGTCTGAGGCTTTCGCAGTCGATGTCACGATAAGACTGCCACAGCCAAAACAAATATGGGCTAAATGGGTTTTATCAGGGGTTCCGGACGAGGCCTAATGCTGTTTTCGGGTTTTCGAGGCGGGGAGTCCTTAAATTGAAGCTAGTGGATAGCCTGGATTTTTGGACGAACAATCATCACCCCTATGAATAATGGACTAGTCCATGTCAGCAGTGCAGGTTGAGATTTTCAAGACAAAATTGACGGGACAAAGGCACAACTGATCAAAATAAAATTTTCACTGATGTCTGAAGAAACATCAAAGCCTTTGATATACGGTCGAACCAGATTAATTCCACCCCTCGTAAATTGTTTATCATTGGGGAATCCCCAGACACTCTGCTGTTTTTCGAGGGAATCCCCGATTTTACCATTAAAATGGCATTCAACAGGGTTTCAAAACAAGGATAATGACGGCGGAGGATAAAATCAGAAAAATCCCAGAAGCAGTATGGACGTAGAGAACATCCAAAACTTTCATTTCCCGAGCGAACTGGTTTACGATCGCCATTCTGTTTCGAATAAAATAACTTTGATCAGTAAAAATACCCGGAAAATGCACTGCTTAACCATTAGGCTGATGACGTCATCGCTCGTGGAAGAAAACTTCTTGTAATGGTATTACCACTGGCATTGTATGGGTTGGTTACAGACTCTGCCGCCAGGGGAGGGATACTGATGCACACCTCAATGCGTAGAGTGGCATAAACTCTATACATTTCAGATGCATCTTGTATTTTCTATAAGGAACTTGCCCACGTATTGCGTGGTAGACTCGGCACTACGGAATTCATACCTAAAGGTTACACCCACGTGTTTCTGGTCCGAGATCCACGCGAGTCTGTCCCTTCTCTGTATGAGATGGCAGTGAAGGATTTTCAGGGAGAATGTGAGTACATCTTCTTGTTACTGACCATTCACGTTTATAACTAGGTTATCATCTGCAGGGGCCGTTTTGACTTGTCGACACGGAAGTAATTTGTTCATGTCTTTCAACGAAGGATTGCCGGTGGATACCACAGTTTTGCTGTTTTTGTTGGTTTTTCTCACAGCGCTGCGTTTGTACGTGTGCGAGTCCTTAATAACGAGTTTAAGAAACCAAACGATCAGCGTAAACGTTAACGACAACGTTATTTTTGTACCGAAAATGCAATATAAAATCTGGTGAATGTGTAGTATGAAAAATAACGTTGTCGTAAAGTTTACGTTTATCGTTTGATTTCTTAACCTCTCTAATATAATCATACGGCAGTATTTCATATTGTTACCAACATGAAAATCAGGTGCAATATTCAGGAAACTTTCCGCCCACTTGGGACGTCGAATAGACAAAAATGGCAAATTCACTCTATTCTTTGGTCGGCCTCTCGCACGCTTTGTTGAGGTGGCGGGGAAACCAGTGAATTTTCGAATCCCCAAATCGTACCACACCCGTTCACAGCGCAATAAAGGGCTGCCCTGTAAAAATATCGAAGAAAATCGAGGAAAATAAGGCCAACTGCCGAAAATCCTTCGTTGAAACAATGAAAACACAGCGGCTCCGTGTCGACGCATTCGGAACGGCCTGAGGCGAACTGCTAATCTGTCCGCTGGGCGGCGCATTTCACCTCGGACACAAGTCCAAGGCAGCCATATTGTTTATCGACAAACCCACGTGAACGAACGTGGGACTATTTTGGCAGACATTTGGCCTGTTAAGATGTTCAACCTTATTTGCTTGATAAGTTGAGGCATATTAGTGAGGTTAAGATCCTGAACGCAAACAGCAAACATGAACGCGAGTGACGTCAGCAGGCAGCCACGTGACAAACCAACTCGCGTTTGAACGCCGTTTCTTGTACAGAAATTCCTCTTCCTAAATCTATTGTCCTGAAGGAGGTGTTGGGCTTAGGTAATCCGAATGAATAGCCTGGACATATCTTCTTACGGAGGTCTTGGCTGTGAACCCCATATTCAAGGAATCAATCCAATAGGCATGATGTAGTTTTTGTAGAGGGGTCAGTTCGGCCACGCTCAATTATGGCAGGAACACTGTTCCCATTGCATAATTACTAACTAAAGGCTGGTATTGCGTCACTGCTTCTCGCCACCTGATTGCGTTCTCGGAAGAGGTGAACGTAGAAAGAGGCGATTTGTCGTTGGAACATGGCATAAGAACGCGAATTCATTTGGGTCGCATGGGTTTCGTTTGTGGATGAAACCATGAAATACTTCAATTCCATTTGGCATGTACTGGAATACCACTGTGACCTATATTTTACGATCCTCTGCTGAAATAGTCCGGACCTGCTGATGGCAGAGTTAGTGAGGTGAAACCGTCTGACCTCACCGTCGGAGATTGTACCAATATAAGATACCATTGTTCGAGACACACGTACAATGCATACCCAATTACTTAAGGCCTGAACACACTGACGCGATTTGTCGCTTTGGAAAAATCGCCGCGATATTCCACTTCGACAAGACGCCGCGCGCCGAATTTGGTAACGTGTTCCCACTGGGCTTACTGGAATAAACGCAACGCAACGCAATCAACGCAATGAACCTAGTTCCTATTTTACCCATTTGCCGCTGCTTTGGTAGGCGTAGTAAGCACATAACATATGCGAGGGTCGAGGATTGATGCTTCCGGCAAGGGACCATTCATTGTGTATCAATCCGACAGTCATGATAGTCTCGGGCAACATATTAAAGGAAAGGTAAACCCTGAGATTTTAGAGTATGTATAGAGCCATTATGTATAAAAAGAAAACTATGCAAGTTATCAGCCATGTACACTGAACCTACATATAGTTTTTTAGTGATAAAAAAATCGGCAGCCCGTTTCGCTGGGTTCGCGTTTTCTCTCAACCGGAAGTGACGAGTGTGCCACCCAAACAACAGCAGGCCTATACACACACATACATCATGTACATACACACAGGCCTACATACGCACATGATGCACTTCGCTGAACAGCTTGATTGTGCATGGTGCGAGTTTTCGTTTTCTGTCACATGGCCGCGATTAAATCTGCGAAATGGAATATCGCAGTCACTGATCAATTTGATCCCTATCCGCGGCATGCAAACAATGCAACAAAGCCGCCATGATGGTATTGTATGGGTGGGCAAAGCGTCATAATCGCGCTAGTCCTCGCGAGAGACGGCGGTAATTAGACATGAATGGCGCGCTTCATGAATTGGCTAAAAACATCAAAATTGCTCAATTTATTCTTATACGGCGTATTATCAGTAATTTTTTCAGGGCATAAACGTTTATCTATATACAGAGAACCTACAGAACGAAGGTTTTGGCCAGGGTTTACCTTTCCTTTAAAACGTTCATGGCCATCTTGGTGTAACGCACTCACCTGGTATGCGCGAGCCTAGCGTCTCCCAATGATCCCATACTGGTCTCCTGTCCAACCTACGTACACTTAGTGGCAACTAGACTAATACTCTGCTGAGCTCTGATACAAGTACAGGTAGTGAGCCAAAAAATGTCCGTCGTCTTTTTCATCACTTTGCGAAGTTTGACGAGCTGCAACATCATTACCAACCATTCATCAAGTAAGAGCCCATTCTTGAACGCATTCCTTTACGTGTAGCAACAGCCTCCACGCCAAATTAATAACTTGGAGCATTCAGATTGAGATAGGCCTAGGTAGATTTGAACTTCACGTCGAGCTTGGAAACATGATCTATGCATATGACACGACTCGTGCCTGTCTGCCTGTGCATGATGTACATGACGTCGTGACGACGTGTAGGCCTACACGTGTATTGATCGATCGATCGCCAGTTCGCCGTCAAACATTTGAACACCGCCATCTAACGTCGACATAACAAATCAGCTAGTCATTTGGAAACAGTGATTACTCCCATTGCGCTGCATTGCGTTGCGTTGCGTTTTTTCCAGTAAGCCTTCCCACTGAGGCGTGTAATCTCTGGCGATCTATCAAATCACCTAATAACACGCAGCGATTAAACGCTTCAATTGCTATTTTTGCAATCTGATTTTTGTGGCGCGCACGGCCAAGCACGAGAAATCGCTCTAATTTTGTAGCATCGCTCTAGTGCGAACACCTGTAAGAAAATCAATAGGAACCATTCTCGGCGATTATCGCCGCTACTTCACGTCGCGTCAGATCGCTAAGCAAATCGCGTCAGTGTGTTCAGGCCTTTAAGCATGGCGCACACGAGCGACTAAAATGGGGGCGACTACCGATGCGACTACTAGGTCGCATGCGATAATTACCTTTGAGGTCGATCAGTTATGTCATCCGCTACAACTAAAACAAGATGGTTCCCGATGTACAGGTACTTCTACAAGACTGGTACACTGATAGAGATCAAGATATGATATGATACGATATGATATGATGATATGATATGATATGATATGATGATACGATATGATATGATGATACGATATGATATATGACATGACATGACATGACATGACGACATGACATGACATATGACATATGATATATGACATGAACTTGATCTCATGCCAATAACTCATCCCATGGTTGACCTTGACCTTGATCTGGATATCTGATCATCAAGGTCATTGTATAATCGATATGGACATTCTCAATAACCTAAGTATGTCTGATATCATGCATCTTGCTCTACCACAGGCACAGATATTTCAGATTATCAAGTTTGACCTTGACCTTGACCTCTGATTATCCAAGTCGTTGCATAATCGAAATCGGCGTCATCAGTAACCTAAGTATAGGTGATATCATGCCTCTATCTCTACCACAGGCAGAGATATTTCAAATTATCAAGTTTGACCTTGACCTTGACCTCTGATCATCGAGGTCGTTGCATAATCGAAATGGGCATCATCAATAACCTAGGTATGGCTGATATGCCTCTATCTCTACCACAGCCAGGGATATTTCAAATTATCAAGTTTGATATATCAAAATCTCATGATATTTCAATCACCCGGACACGCGAGGGTGAGAATTTTAGCACAGTCCAGTACCCCCCCCCCCCCCCCCCAACTCGCCCGTTCTCGGCAGTAAAATCCAAACACAGAAACTCCCCATTATAGAAACTCCGATTACCTTTACAGGTATCAGATTTGCAAATGACATCATCGACAGCTAACCGTCCAACAAAAAGGAAACTGCTGCGCCTCACTGACGGGAAAACGGCAATAAGTATCAAATTCTGGAACGAAGAGACGAATCTCATCGACGGAGAGTTAGCGAACAAGAGGATCAAAGTGTCAAACGTTGAAACTGCCAATTACCAAGGCAAACACTGCCTCCAAAGCACTTATGACACTATAGTGGAAGTAAGTAGGCCTCCCATTATGCCCATTTTTCAATTAACAGACGAAAAGATCCCACATCAACCCATCGTGGAAAATGAAATTGTCCGCACACATCCCACACATGAATGCGCCACGGTTATAATTTTTGTACTGTGCTGCCATATTGTTGCCGCAAAATCGGCACTTCTTCTACCAGCTTTGTTTACCATAGTCTAATGTTCTGACCTTGGCCATATTGCTTCCACTCAGCTCGAAAACGACGAACTCAAGGCCACTGCGAAGATTCTTGGAACGACCACAACCAAGGCACTCTTGAAGCTTGAACAATTTGAGGACGCCATACTCTTCACAGCAAGTGAATTCATAATCGGGAAGTTGCAACCCGCATCCGAGGCCATCATAATGTATTTGGACGTGAACAAGGAAATTGTTCAGGTTAGTCATCCTAGGGCCTAACCAGGCACTTAGAAACCTAACGTTGGGTAAAACCAGCATTAGATTGCACGGCCAGGTTATCCGCAGATAAACGACCCGTTGCGTCGCGATATAGTATTCCCTTATTTTACAGAAAATAGTTGTTTATTGAGCCCCTTCCGCCCCATAATTCCACATTCCTTATAAAATATGAAATTCGACTATACTGTTCGGAACAATCCTACCCACGAAAACCTACGATCACCTCCGCCCTGATACAGCTCCCATTTCTTGCAGGTTGTAAGTACCGACAACGACCCTTCTGATGACGACGAATCGCAGGCCGACATTTTCCAACCTGAGTAAAATGACGGATTCTTCGCAGGGCCTGGACAAAGATACCTACGTGTTGTCGCTGAATTATACGTACTTTGCAAATCGTGTGCAAGTCGCCTGGACAAAGATGCCTACGTGTTGTCGCTGAATTATACGTACTTTGCAAATCCGTCGTTTGCAAGTCGCCTGGACAAAGATGCCTACGGGTTGTCGCTGAATTATACGTACTTTGCAAATCATTTGCAAGTCACCTGGACAAAGATGCCTACGTGTTGTAGCTGAATTCTACGTACTTTGCAAATCGTTTGCAAGTCACCTGGACAAAGATGCCTACGTGTTGTCGCTGAATTCTACGTACTTTGCAAATCGTTTGCAAGTCGCCTGGGCGGACGGTTTCCTGTTCTCGCTGAATTATACGTACTTTCGAAGTCGCCTGGACAATTGTGCCTTCCTGGTTGTCACGAAATTACCGCTTTTCACATCGTTCATTCTGCCAAAGGTACCCGAGTTCACTCGGGAATGTGACCACATTTACGAAACTATTACTGTACCAGAACCATTGGCACCCTCGGTCACCCTCGGTCAATAACTGGCAGACTGTCCTAAAACGGACAAAATGAAAGCTACAGATTACCCCAACCCTAATGGACAATCTGCTGTTCTGCTACACCATTATAATTTACTAAAATGTGCTCTGGCTTAACCTTTCCTAGGTGAACTAAGGCTGGGTTTACATCGACGCACACGCGACACGAACAAGGAGACGAACAAAGGTTTCATGGTGATGAATCCTTTGTAAAGCCATTGTTCGCCTGCGTCTCCTTGTCGCGTGTGCCTCAATGTAAACCCAGCCTAAAGGCCTCGTTCCCACGGACACGCGCAAGGCGCATAGTGTCGAATGTAACGCGTACAGCGTATAAATACTTCTACCTGGAGTCAATGAGCTGTTTACTACTGGCGTAAACGCATGCCGTTAGCGCATTACGCTCAACGCCATACGCCTACACGTCCCCGTGTCAACAAGGCCAACTTTGGCCGGAACGTGGTCAAACACCAATATTGTATTCAAAAACCGCTCGGACAATTTTAGTCGCGTCGACAAGCCATCACTTCCTTGCGTGTGGCGCGCATTTCCCGCAAAACCTAAAACGTAGACTTGTATTTATACATGTAGGCTTTTATCTAGACTACCGGTACTTTAACATCCGACGTGTGTGCGTGCGTGCGTGCGTGCGTGCGTGCGTGCGTGCGTGCGCGTGCGTGTGCGTGTGCGTGTGTGTGTGCGTGCGTGCGTGCGTGTGTTTGTTTGTGTGTGTGTATACCCTCTATACACTGGCCTCGATGATTGCAACGACCGTTGATAACATAAGACTAGCTCACAAGGACCTTACATGCCCAGCTTGCATGTATCTGTGACAGATGTCGGCACCCATTCCGAGTGCTGCTGCCATCTGTTGAACATATGTAACCTCCTTGTGAGCACGCGTTACCGGTATGTTATCAACGGTCGTTCCATCATCGAGGCCAGTGTATACAGCCTATATACACCGACACAGTACCAACATCGAATGTTACAGTAAAGTGTTTTTCACATTGAACTCGCCAAAGGTAGGGAAATACGCGCCATACTTGCGGGATTCCAGAGGGATCAATGTGCATTCATTTGGTTAAGGCGGGGGGCTACCTATAGCTGAGCTCATTCTCTAGTGGCAATCCACGGAACTGGCCTTTGTGCGACGAGTCATTCACATTCAGATTAAATCCGCTCACCCTGGTATACTGTTTTCGAAAACCAAGGCCGTTTAGACAAGCCAAAAAACCACATTCAGATTCGATCCGATCGACCTCATCGGCTCTCATTTGCGTTTAGACGAGATTTGAATGTGGTCGAATGTGGTTCAATGCGGTCCGAAATCCACATCGGACTCCATTGGGCAGCGTTTACACGCAAGAGTATTGAACCACAATCCGATCCCATCGCATCGTATGTGGAATTTGCCTGCCGTCTAAACGGCCCTAGTGTACCGTACCGATTTCTAATTCTTTCGAAAGCATTGAGACATTACCATTTCTCATGGTAGATTTTGCTGTGTAACGCCTGGTACGCCCAGGATACGTTCCTGTCAATTATTTTTCCAATTCCCTTAGGCGGAGTTTTACATCGCAACAGGACACCCAGACACCAACAGGGAGACGACAAACAATGTTTTCGCCTCGGCCTCCATGTCCCTGGTCATCCCATGTAAACTCGGCCTTGGGAGAATAAAATGTGTAAACATTGGTTATATGATGTGACCTTTTCCTGTTGGTTATCACAGTGAATACTGTTAATTTCTATTTGGAGTGGCGTGGAAAATTTAGTTTGGAGTTGATGATTCATGAAACCTCCCCCTGTTGTCACTAAATTATGTATGTTTTCCTGAAACTATTATGTTTCTCTGAAAGTAACTTGGGAGAATAAACTAACGATCTGTTACAAACATATTTACTAAGTGCATTTATTAAAGATAATATATCACGACTTCATTGTTTACGTTTAATGTTTGTAAACATTGATGTTTACATTATGTTTTTTTGGACTTTTGGGACATGCCAACCCACCAAATTGAATATTTTCAGTATCAAAAGGATTTCTAGAGGGGCACGCCACCAACAAATTACTCATAAGACAAAGAAAAACGAGAAATAAACAAACAAAATGTAAATAAACAATGATTTTCGTGGCCCGCGAAAATATCCGTGATATATTATCTTTAACAGACCGAAAACTATGAACACGTAAACCTAGTTGGCAAACTTGCAATAGCACCGTGCCCCATACGTAAACTATCCTATCGCTGCCTCCTTCTCGCACACGGTTTCAAAAGCCTGATCTCGCCTTTTCCCAAATTGCCAAGAATGCACCCGATGCTCATCATCATAGACCAAACCTCCATGTTGGCTACTTCTACTCCATTCGTCACGTCACATGTCTAGAATAGGTAGACCTTTGTCGGTCAACTGGAGACATTCCATCTTCCACACGACCCCCCCCCCCCCCTTGTTCGCATGATGTTACTAGACGGCCATCATGAACAGCGTTTTCGTTTCAAAATGTCACTTATCACACACGGTGACGCTCAACCTCACTCGTCTAACCCTGCATCACACCCACAACAGTACCAATCGGAAACCATTAACATCGCTACGATGTCCCTCTCTTGTTGATATAAGAGATGGGCCTGATCAATACCATAGTATGTCTGTCTACAGGTATTTCTTTCCGTACTTTAGAATCCACCTATATTATATCAGCTATAACTTGTTGTAGAAATTGTACTTTTCTAGACTTAATTTTACTAAAGGCATTGCTCCAGGCTGCTCACCCAGTCTTAATCTTCTTAGTGAGGCTATCTGATGGTGACTCTGCGCATGGTCGTTTTGAGGCCGATGGGATGCTTACTGTTGGATTGCTAGAGAAATAGACAATTTGATAATCATAATCATTCTGTACATACATTATTGTATGGTCAGGCTTAGGCCTAATCAATTGAGTCATTGATATTGATGCCCCCAAAGGTCGACCTTCGACAAAACGCTAGGCCTACAATATCATCCTTCATGGTCGCTTGAGTTAGGCACACACTGACACAGGGTCGTATTCATAAAGCGGTTATTGTTAGAACCGTCTTAGGCCGGTTCAAAATATGGTCAACCACTGTACTTGGAACCGGCCTATAAGACGGTTCTAATGAAAGAACCGCTTTATGAATATGACCCACAGTGACTTGACCAGTTGACAGTAGGCCGTGGTTAGGCTAGGCCTATAGCCTAATGCCTGTCATCATCCTATTGGCATAGTCTAGGCCGAGCATGCCTAGCTAGGCCTAAAAGCCTGGCCTTAGGGCCTAGACCTACTGTAGGCCTGGCCTAGCTAGGCTAGAGGGCCAGGCCTAGCAACAACAGTAGCAAACCCAATAGCCTAGGCCTTGGCCTATAACTTTTGACCTGCTTTTGTACCAGTAGGCTACATGTACCAACCTTTCACATTCTTCAGCTTTCTGAGATTTGGGAATGTTTGGCCTGAAAGTCCAGTAGGGTGGTGATGCCTTGCTTTCAGCATGGTCAGCAGAATCATTGATCATAGGCCTATATTCATCAGGGCAGTCCCTCAGAACATCATGATATCCCACCATGTATCGAAGTAATCATTGTTATCCATGTTTCATAATTGGGATCAGTAGGCATTTCATTAATTCTCTGGGGGCAAATATGCTCGGGGCTAGCTGACAGGCTGCACGACTTGCCGGTAAAACGGACCAAATTTGTGATTCTCGGCCAGTTACATGAGGCATTTGGATTATATAGCCTTCAAAATATCCGAAACGTGGATGCACACTAACAGGTGCGTGACAACATTGCTCAAATTTGCAAGGGGGCGTTGAACTTGTTGACTTTCCAATCGGAAAAAGTATGAATACACAGTGTACATTTTGTACACATATCATAGCTAATCAGAAAGTGTGTTACGTCGGCGTCGGTTAAACACGTGATGATGGCTCGTGATTGGATATATCGTCAAAACAGCGATTATTGATTATCCTTCAGTTTTGGCGCCAGTCATGCCAGTGTTTAGTGGGTCTGTGGCCAACTAAACACTGGGGACGAATGTAACTTAACTGTAGATGATCCAATTTAAAAAGGGAGACTCCATTCATTGTGTAAAATTTTGAATTTTTGAAATACAGTATCATTAATACATTCAAATTTATTGACATCAGCAACATGTCATACTTTTTAACATCAGCAAACTCATCATTTTAATTAAACCCAAGGGGACCATTGAACAGCACATGTGATATCACATGTGCTCAATGCATAGGCCTATTTATGAAGGTACAACCAATAGGCCTAAGCAGGCCTAATCATTTTCAATCCCAGATGCCTCCATCATGATGTACTCAACATATCAGACTTGATATTTTTGTCCGTCACGTTTTTATCTGATGGCATAACTCGGCTCCTTCAAGACCTAGAGCAATGGAAATAAGTTTTACTAGGTTTTCATACCCCCTAGGAATCGAATGGACTAATAGTCCCTATCAAAACGCTAGATGGCGCGCATCCTAGTTAATGTGTTTGTCGAAGACGTACGCTGTGGAAGTCAATTGAATTTGAAGGGAACATAACCAATATCACTGGGTTGAAGACTCGGGTGGCCGGATACAAAGTACAGGCTGCAAATCAAGGCATGGTCTCCAGGAATCCAGTTTCCCCTTTCTGTGAGGGTCTGAAATGATAGCATGATAAGGAAAAAAATCAGCAAAAAATCAATTGATGTAGATATCGTTTATAAACGTCGCGCCACCATCGGAAGTGCATGGAGAGCTCATGATCGGCCGAGGCCTGAGCTGCCTAACCTACCGATTAAAGGCAGAAACGATGTTTTTTACTTTGGATCCAAAAACTAAGTTTCTGGAACATAAACTAAGTTTAAAACTTGGTTTCTGAAGGCAAAAACTTAGTTTCTGCCTGCAGAAACCAGATTTTGGTCCAGAAACCAAGATTTTGGTCCAGAAACTTAGTTTTTGGCGCAGAATCTTAGTTTTTGCTCGTGAAACGAAGTTTCTGGATCCAAAGTTTCTGGAAATAATAAACGTAATAATAAATAATAAATGTATTTGATATTTTCAGATAACTTGCCATATTGTCAACTGAGCAACATAAAAGAAGTCTTAGTTCATGCATACTTATCCAAGGACTGAACTATGTTAAAATTCTCAGCTTCAAGTGTCTGGGTGTTCGAAACATCATGAGATTTTGATATATCAAACTTGATAATTCGAAATATCTCTGCCTGTGGTAGCGGTAAAGGCATGATATCACCCATACTTAGGTTATCGAGGGTGCCCATTTCGATTATACAATGACCTTGATCAGAGGTCAACGTCAAGGCCATACTTTGATAATTTGAAATATCTCTGCCTATGGTATAGGTAGAGGCATGATATCACCCACAGCGATTAGGTTATTGAGAATGCCTATTTTCATTATGCAATGGCCTTGATGATCAGAGGTCAAGGTCAAGGTCAGACTTGATGATTTCAAATATCTCTGCCTATGGCTGCGAGCAGGCTGCCTGACATGCCTATATGGTCCTCTTAAACAAGCGGAAACCAGCAGACATTCATAATCTCATGTTGTATTGTTTTGTGGACACATAAGCGTGGCCTTTTTCACGTTTGATCTTCACCCTGACCTATGATCATCATCAAGGTCACTGCATGATCCAAATGGGCATCCTCAATAACCTAAGTATGAGTAATATCATGCCTCTACTTCTACCACAGGCAGAGATGTTTCAAATTATCAGAGCTTGACCTTGACCTCTGATCATCAAGGTCATTGCACAATCGAAATGGGCATCCTCAGTAACCCAAGTATGGGTCATACCATGCCTCTACTTCTACCACAGGCAGAGATATTTCAAATTATCGAGTTTGATATATCAAAATCTCGTGATATTTCAATCACCCGGACACTTGAGGCTCAGAATTCTAACATACTCCAGTCCTTGTAGGCATGAACTAAGACTTGTCTCATGTTGCTTATTTGACAATATGGCAGGTTATCTGAAAATATCAAATTTGTGATATCGATATCGCCATGACCCCAACATCTCAGATAAAAAGTAATCATTCCATCCGATTTCTAGGGTCTGAAAACCTAAGGGTACAACTTGTTTCTATTGCTCTTGTGTTGAAGGACCCGAGTTATGCCATCAGATAAAAACGTGATGGAGAATGATGGATGCATCAAGGGTTGAAAATTATTGGCTCATTGGATTGCCCAGGTTGACTGATTGATTGTTTATTTGACCAACACAAAACATACAGATACAGGAAATAGAATATTAAGAATGATCAGGGCCACAACAAGATCATAATAATGACCGCTAACGTTGTGCCCTTGAAGGAAGTACAATATTACCAGAAGTAGTTATAAGTATAGAACTAATACAATGATGTCAAAAAAGGAGAAAAAAAATAGATGTGTATATATACAGAGTAGGCACTAAACATTCAACCGATTGCAAACATAACAATTTTCAACGGCGCAATGGTTACTGTACAATCCAAGTAAGTAGTTCTTATAATACATTAGAAAACCGTGCAGACTGTGAGTAAAAAAAAATTCAGATTTGGTAAGGAGTTAAAGATGGGGACGATACTGTATAGAGGTCTTTGCATAGCGAAATTATGTTTACAAAGTGGAATAACTAGATTCTGTCTGTTTCGGGTGTTGTGAGGATGGATATCAGCGTTCGTTTGAAAGGAATTATGTAGAAAGTAGTCAGGTAGGTCGTCATGGAAGTAGGATTACTACCTAGGGGTAGGATTTGTTTCCAAAGCTGTTGCTGTTCAAGGAGATGAGATATGAAGGTGTGACAGACGGACACACACACACAGACACCACGACCAAAAACAATATGGTTCCCGATCTGATTGTTTGGGAACCATAATTATTTCCGTCAATTTGCCATTAGACCTATGTCAACGTCGTTATTCGGGCAAATGCCGCCCCTATAATCCTCTTGCAGGCTAGTTAATCGGTACCTCCGCCGGGGGTGGGGTGGGGGTGGGGGGCAGTTGTTACGCGGATGGAACATGACGGCGCCCTGATAAGAGACGACATTTCTTCTCTCAAGAAGTTACGCGTTTTGTCTCCCGATAAACAACAAGGTTGATGATATACAAGTTACGGTACAAGTGCATTCTTTAAATACTCTATAATATGACTTATCCGGCCACCGCGGCCAACCTGCGAACCACGGGAATTTCTGACTATACACGATCCAGGCCAAGTTATGAAAGGCCTAGTTAGGGTTACACATCACTTGTGAGTTTCTTTTCAACGGCAGACCGCAGTTTTATTCCACAGTAGGCCTGGTTTAATTGACATCATTTACAAATCGTACTGGTCAATTCATTTTGACAAAAGTGAAACTGACCCTCACCGCGGGATATCCATTACGGTGCTCACCAGGCGTAAGACGATTTCCATTGAACATGTAACCCTCACTAGGCCTTTCATAACTTGGCCTGGATCGTGTATAGTCAATAATTCGCGTGGTTCGCAGGTTGGCCGTGGTGGCCGGATAAGTCATATTATACAGTATAGCAGTCCATCTGTCGACATGTTATTACATTGTTCACTTGCAGGCTTTTGTTAGATTGAAAGTACAATGTATCACGCGTTTTTTGCGTCAACTGTGCAGCAACAGTGCACTATCAAGGCTTTGCTTTTTCTTTCCTGAACGAGTTGGAAACATCTAGCGTCCAATGGAAATACCTAGTACTTTATGTCACATTTTGTTGTTTTCGAGAAAAATGGGTTTATGTGGAATGTCAACTTGGAAGAGTTTTGTTGTGGAAAACACTCCTAATTAAAAATATGTCATACAACAGGATTAAATGCAATTTGCTATGTTTTACCTCTGATTTCATGCTGAATTTGCAAAGGTAAAAACGTAGTAAGCCACAATTCTGATGACTTAGACGTAAAAACGGAGTAAGTGCACCATGGTCTTTCCGAGGCTTTGGCGAACATTTTGCAAACAAAAACTGTTCATTATGATGAAACAACATCTAGTACCAAGAATATATAAGTACCAAGAATGTACAACTCAAAATATGTGCCAAAAGTGAGTTTACTAATTTGCCTTTGGTGAACCTGTAACTGAAGGGATCTTAATTTGTGAAGGATTATTGTGTAGAGAAGATCATTACGAACAAAATGACACCTCCCGCAGTTATGTGCACTCAGAAATAACCGAGCTACAGAGTAGTTTTGAATGGACCATATTTTCGACAAATTGATATCGTACTTGATCTCGGGGTCGGGCACTCTGACCTAAACAACAAATCGATGGTTTCACCAAAATCGAAAAAAAAATTGTACGCCAGTAATATGTCTGAAACTTTACATAAGAATATTGCGGATATTCTAAATAATACAATTCAGTCAACAACCGTTAAACCTAAACATTGGTTATTTAATTAGAAGGCCAATAATTACCGTACGCCCTCTATTATCAGAAAAAATAACTTAATGCCCATCCGTTTGATTGATTACTAAGTTGTACATTCTTGGTACTTATATATTCTTGCTAGTACGTACGAATTTGGCCTTAACTCATTTTTTCCAAAAATGTGACTTACTGGGTATTTCCATTGGACGCTAGATATCTACATGTATGTTTACATTAATTCCTACATGTACGTACTATTTAACAATACTTGACCTGATCAATTTTCGATGATAATAGTTTTCGAAAACCGTTACACTCACAGTGTTCCAAATTTTGATATCGCGATCAATGCCAACAGACTATAAAAAGTTACACATATCAGGACAAAGAAGCGATCCAGTAAATACAGTATAATGCATACGTCAACTGAAGTTTTGTGTAATGAAAGCATCTAAAATTACAAGTTAACACCTTCTATATTCCTCAAGGCAAGCTGAATAAATACATTGGCATTCAACCATAGACATCCTTGCTCTGTGCCAATGCGACCCCTCAATATTCATTTGAGGAGTAATAATCTGTTTTGCAAAAATCCATATGCTGTAGATAACGTTGTTCAAAATACGACTAAAATAATGGCGACTTGATGCTGATTCAATGTCCACTTCGCCATTAGACTTTCGTCTGCTTCGTCAGTCGTGCAACTGCAGTCTCTCTAATCTTCTTCCGGTCTACTTTATCGGTACTTCCGGTGGGAAACGCTTCAAACAATAGGATATGATCAGGCATTAGACCTTCCCCTACGTTCCCGACCAGGAACCGCTCCCTGCAGTATCTCCGGATGTCATCAATTGTGAGGTTGCCGTCGGGCTTAGGAAGCACACACAGACATATCTCTTCAAACATGATCTCATGTGGAACGCCAACAGCTGCAGCGTCAGCCACGAGAGGGGGTGCCGTAATATCTCCTTTTCAATGCTTCGCGGATAGATCTTGATCGTCGCCCTTGATATGACATCTTGTTGTCGCCCAAGGACAGTAACGTATCCATCCTCATTCATCGTGGCCATGTCATCTGTTCTGCACCATCCAAGTTGGTCTTTCTTTTCTTTGGTTCGTTCTTCGTCTCCCCAATATCCGAGGAAGGAGTACTGATGCCTGATACACAGCTCCCCTGGGATATTGACGGGTACGATCAGGCCCTCTTTGTTAACGATCTTTACTTCGCCAAAGTAGCCGCGCCCGGTGTATGTATACCTCTTATCCAGTGAATCAGACAATTGACCTCCGAATGAGGTACCCAATTCTGTTGAACCATATCCTAAGATTGTCCTTGGTATGCGTTTCAAGACCTCTTCCATCAACGGCTTCTGGACAGGTTCTCCACCTGTGCAAGACAATTTGATTCGATTGGCATCCAGTTTCCCAATATCAACGGCATCAATGAGGGCGCGTAAAAGGTACGGAAAGCTTAACAAAACGGTGCAGTTTTCCTCCTCTGCGACCTGAAAATAATACTCCCTTCCAATCTGCTGCATCACATCTACCACCACATAAACCATACTTAGTCCGATGCTGAATACCACGCCTGAGGCCCCTCCAGCGTATGCCATCGGCCGATCGAGGACGTAACGGTCCGAATCATCGACGCCTGCTCTCAAAAACAACGGCTGCAGAACCTTCAGTCCATATGAATGTCTCTCCATCACCAGCTTAGGAAAGCCTGTGGTACCGGACGTAGCGTAACATCCCTGGATGTCATCCAATGATATCGTAGCCTGGCGTTTTCGAACCAAATCCAAATCACCGTCTTGGATGTCACGAAACAACTCATTCAACGAGATTGTTCCTGGGTACGACGAAGAGGATATCATGAAGATTGTCTCGAGATCCGGAAGGTCGTCTACTTCTAGCTTTTGGGAACAGTCATGACTAGCGAGGCTGGGGATGACAGTGCATAGAATATCGTAGTTTTTATCATCAGCACCTGGATGAGCAATCAACCAGCGAGAGTTACTCTTCCTCAGCATGTATTTGATATCTTCTCCCGTTTGGATGCTGGCATGAAAGCGCATCAAAATAGCGCCTGTCCTCGCCAACGCATACTCACAGATGGCGTATTCCAAGGATGTGGGACAGAGCAAACCAACACAGTCACCTTTCCTCAGGCCTCTCTTGATCATTCCTGCAGCCAGTTGTTCCGTCTTATCCTTCATTTCACCAAATGCAATTGATTGTCGTGGTTTTCCAATCTCCCGGACAACGAATGCTTCTTTCCCGGGATGCTCGGTTCCTCGGATATCAATGAGATCGGCGGCTGTGTGCATAATCGGGAACCTCTCCCCTGCATTGTAGTAGCTTCTGGTCAGCTTGCAAGCCATTTCCAATAAATACGATGTGTCGAGGACGTTTGGAATGTTCCGCTCTGCTCTATGGTCGTGTTCGCACTGCCGTTCAAAACCTGGATGAAGCGCAATATGTTTGAATCCGCAATATTGGGGCCATGAGATATACAAATCAGGTCATGAAAACACACTGTTCGATGAAATGTTGTTCCAGTGTGAAGATGGTTATCTGTTGGATCGATATGCTGTCATTAACAAACTGATTGAAAAAAGTGTTTGCTGAAAGGAATTTAAAATGACGAGCAAGACTCGAAATTCCCGTCTGTACGAAAAGCCCGGCGAGAGGTCACACTACTACATTGTAGTTAAGTAGCCCTGCGACAGGTGCGCTGCATGCACTGACTCTTCGGTCATTTCTATATTGGCACACGTTGGAGGCGCGAAAACGACGTCACTTAATGGCTGCGCCATCTGTAGCCATGCAAAGAACTAACGAAAACACGAGGATTTCGAAAAGCACGGCGAGCTTGCTGTGTTTCAGAAACATGTGTTTTTCAGACACGGGTTTCTTGAAGCCCGGCAATTCATAGGTGTGACCGCAAAAAACCCGGGGATTTTACGTAGTGTAACCACGGCTACTCAATGGGCCATTGTCGTCCTGGGTATACCTTAATTATGTTT
>NMRB01000709.1:267285-280016 GCA_002633025.1 Notospermus geniculatus
CCCATAGGACTTCGGCCCCACTAGGACATCTAGCCCCAGACAGAAAGACTATGGGGAATGTCGGGGTGGCAGAATGATGTTCGGGAGGGGGGAAATATATGGGGATAAATGTCGGGGGGGGGGGCAAAATCTAGGGGCAAATATCTGGGGGAAAATGTCCTAAAATCGGCACCACCCCTACCCGTCCTTCACCGGTCATTTGTGTGGTCCATACCATGATTGTTTTCCGATGAAAAACTACATGTATACTAAAAGCCATAATAGTCATAAAATGTCTACAGTATGTCTTTGGCATCTACTTCATGGCGGCATCCTTACTCCCTATGGTGACACCTCTGCCCGTCCGTAGGACGGGTACTTTGCTAGTTGATTATAAATGGTACAGATGTTGAACAAGTCCCCCACTTCAAACTCTTGGGTACATACATCAGCGAGGACCTGACTTGGCACAAAAATTCAGAGGAGCTCGTCAGAAAAGCTAGGCAGAGACTCTATTTTCTTCGTAAGTTAAAATACATTGGTGCTAGAAGGGACATTCTGATCAAGTTTTACACATGCATTATTGCAAGCGTTCTCTGTTTCTTCATTGTTGTTTGGTTCAGCCGGGTATCCGAAAAAGAGCTCAGTAAAATGAGATCCGTTATTAGAACTACGGAAAAAATCATAGGAGTAGGCTTACCATCGCTTGAATCAATCTATAATGACAGACTAAAGAAGAGAACTGAATCAATTTTGAAAGACGATTTCCACCCTGCTAAAACCTATTTCAAATTTTTACGAAGCGGACGCCGTCTTCAGACTTTTTATGGTTCGAAACGTTTTACGAACAGTTTTTGTCCAATGGCTGTGAAACGTTTTAACATTGTGATTGTCTTATCTGCTGTCCATCTTTTTGCCACTCACGGTGCTATATGTTTTATTCTGTAATACTTGACTTCACCTGTTTATAGTATGTCTTATGTGTTCATTCTTATCTTAGCGCACTAGTCTCTGTTCTTTTATGGGAGCTTGAGGTATTAAGAAAAATTTCCGATGTGTGTACCTTTGTACTCTATTGGCTGAATAAATAATCTATATAATAACCTGTCAGTCTGGGCACTTGTGAAATCGAAAGAACCACTCAAATGATTCTTTGATATTTTATATCTTTGATGAGCTGACCTCTATAAATCATTGCTTTGAGAGTTCTGTTTTCTTGACGAAGATGATTATCTCATGTCCTGGTGTAGGACATATGTCCTCCCCTCTTATAGAGCATGGTAGGAAAGGATAACTCCTGCAAGCTTGTGACAGTCAGAAAAGACAAGCCTGGCGGCGTATGGTTCACGCGATTTTGACGATGGATTCATGTTGAACGAAGATAGATAAGTAGGCCTATCGCATGGAAGTATACGCCGGTAGGCTAGCGTACTTCCATGCCTTGAGCATGGACGTTTTTGAAAATTTGGATTGCGACATACATGTTGGCCTACAGGGTTCAAAATGAGGTTTGTTGTTGGTGTTATGTGACTGTTTAATGTTGGTGCTTGCTGATTAAGTGTACAGGTATATGGAGATGACACACGGAGAAAACTTATGGAATCCCATTTCATAAGAAAATTCAACCCATGCCTGAATCAGGCACCATAAGGATTCTCACCACAGCTCATTTTGGACTACATTGGCCCATTACTAATTGAATGTATTTCAAACCAGTTATTTCAAACCAGGATTAGCTATAGAAAGTCACTGGCGTGACAAGGGAAGAATTAGGCCTTCCCAGACTTGTTTTAATTTGGTTTGGTTTTGTTTTGTTTACTGTATCCATGATTACTCGCCTGGGTAACATGACAACAACTTCATGTATATCGGGTGTCCCAGAAAAAACGTCCCACTTTTCAAAGTTCAATATCTCGTGAAGTATCAAACCGAATACAATGTAACTCCACCAAAATTAAGATTATGAAATAGAAATACGGGTTTCTAAGGTGAAAGACATTGCTTCCTACCAGAATTGAACCCACGGACCCTCGCATAAGGCATCAATTGCCAGCACTAATGGGCAGCACGCCTTAAACCACTAGGCCAAATCCCCATCTTCAAAAAAGATGGTTCAATGGCCCATGTTTAAACGAGGCGTCCATCAGTTCCCTGCAAGTAGTCCAAACAATCTCTGAACCCAAACAGTTGTATGTTATTCGAGGGTCACAAATAAAGGAGATACAAGTAAAGATTATGAAATAGAAATACGGGTTTCTAAGGTGAAAGACATTGCTTCCTACCAGAATTGAACCCTCGGACCCACCAAAATTAAGGGTGTGATAAGACAAGGAGATGATGTGAATTTCAAATCAATATCCCTCTTGAGTATGTAACAACATTCGGTACAAAAATGCAAGTCTAAAAGTGCAATATCAGAGATGCAGATTCAACGGCACCACCCGATACCAAAGGGTCGGCACCAATCAAATTGCCATTCCCAGACAGTTACAGCACTAACTTTTTAGTCCATGGGAAGATTCATTCAAGGACACAGCAATTTTGTTATCCTTGGACAGAAAAAGTTTCGGAAGCCCAGATCACAGTGAACAAATTGATCGATTTTTTCAAGTATTGTGAGCGAGGAGTTAGAACTTCACAGACCCGTTATTTCACTTTTTGATTTGTACTTTTGCACCGGACATCATTCCACACTCAGTGGGGGTATTGAGCCACGGCTAAATGTCAACATAACCTCAGTTTTGGAGCAATTGTGTGGTATTCAGTGTGATACATCAGGAGATATAACAGTTTAATTCTTTTTTTAGATAGTACCACTGAGTTTGCATCTATGATACTGTATACATGTACCTGGACTTGTATTTTTGTCCCGGATATTATTCCAAACTCAAGAAGGATATTGAAATGAAATTCACACTAGTTCTTTATCGTATGATAAGCTTTATTTTGGTGCATTTTTATTGCATTCGGTCAAACACCTGAGGAGATATTGTAGTTTGAAAAGTGGGACGTTTTTTCTGGGACACCCGATATAATGTAATTTGTCTCATTCTGTATCCACTTTTGAAAATGTCGTCAAGACAGACAACCGGTATAGGAATACATTATTAGAACTTCAGCCAATGTTTATTTTATTTTCCTATTGACACTACTTCTACACATGTTTCGGTTTTGGAGTAACGAGAAATGTTTTAAAAACATAGGGCGGTGGTGTTGAACTTCCTGATTGCTTTGCTATTTTGGGACATGACTTGTTTGAAGAGTTGATGGTGATAATGGACGGTTGACTGTAGTAAATTTATTTTGTTATTTGTAGTGAAAGTATTGTAATAAATAAATACTACATGTACTACTACTGTAGTTTCCGGAAAGTTGGAAACTTTGGAAATTGGCAACCGGACTGATACTCTGTTAAAGGAATGTGTCAGCCCAAAAAATTGAATGCAAAAGGGGACGAATTTTTGTTTACAAACACTCATTTCCTGCATTCTGATTGGCTGTGAGGGCAATGTTTACAAACATCATCCTTCTGTTTACAAAACGACTGTCGATTCGCTTTAACTCTGATATAAATCCAGGTCGTGAGCCACCGTTTTTTTCATCACATGAGAAGTTTGACGAGCTGCAACATCATTAGGCCTACCAATCATTCATCAAGTAAGAGACGCTGAATGGATCAATGTCATCCTGGGCATACCTTATGTTTACACAGGATTATTCTGGGTAATCATTTTCTTTACCCAGGATCATCCTGGGTAAACATAAGGATCCTTACTTTACCCAGCTTTGGAGTTCCCGCCGAATCATGCTGTACGTGCGTCTCTTTCGGCAGAGAACATGCAGTAGGATCATTGCTACAAAGGGCTGGAAATTACCGCTATACCTCCTCCGGGGTTGCAATAGGAAGACAGGACCAATCCCTACAACTTTTCAAAAGGGACCGATAGTAAATTCTCAAGGACTTAGGAGCGATAGGCCTAGGTAGAACATGTATGATCCGTGTGCATTTCGTCATTTTCATTGCAGAACATGTAGTACGATCATAACTCGAAAGGGCTGAAAATTACCGCTATACCTGCTCCGGGGTGAAGAATAGGGAGAAAAGACCAATCCCTACAACTTTTCAAAAGGGACCGATAGTAAATTCTCAAGGACTTAGGAGCTATAGGCCTAGTCCGAGGCCACCCTTCATTTCATGATTTACGCTGAATATCAACCTCACTACACCACTCGGGAACTCCAATCTGGGTAAAGTTAAGGATCCTTATGTTTACCCAGGGCCGTCCTGGGTAAAGAAAAGGATTACCCAGGATGATCCTGGGTAAACATAAGGTATACCCAGGACGACATTGACCCATTCGGCGTAAGAGACCATTCTTGAATATTCCTTCATAGTAGAGAGGCAAATCAGAAAAAGTGGCTTATTTAAGGAATCAAAGTCATTTTGTAGTACAGAGTGGCATCCACCGTGGATAGTTGGCCCATGGGGTGGTGCATTGGGCCTGGGTGGATGCCAGCTCAGATTTTTCCTTTTAAGCCTGTTTTAACCCTTTTTGTGTAAAAATGGATATTTCTAAAACGACTCATATTTCGGGGGTAGGCCATGCCTCTATCTCCGGAAGTTTTTAAGGTAGGAGAACAAACTAACCATCAAAATGAAGCTTGGTGTGTATGCTATTCAATTTATTTATCAAAAACCAAATATGCCTTTCGGCTGGGGGTGACAAGGGTCACAATACAGGCCGACCCTTCAACCCCCAAAAATGACCCTTCCATCAAAATACACCCCTATGATATCACATTTCACAGAATGGCAATATCTATTGAATTGATTGTGTAGTAAACATATTTCTGCAGTTTTTCACAAAGTTTCAGGTCCTTAGGTTAATTAGGGTGGAAACCAGGGGGTATGTACATTGCCCTTTTTTTCAGAAAATGGGTCTCCCGAAGAATTTAAAGATAAACATGATTAATGTTACTAAATATTTTTTTTAGCTCACTCGTGAGCTATAGCCNAGTTTTCAGGAAGATGTGATAGATCAGAAAGATGGGATAGACTTAAGTGGAAAGACAGTTGAGTTTAGTTTTAGTTTAGTTAGAGTTGATTCAGAGTTCTTAGTTCAGAGTTGTCAGACAGAGTTTTCAGAGAGTGTTTTCACCCAGAGTCTTTTAGAGATGGGTTTCGAGAGAGATTTAGAGATGACTTGAGTGTATTGTATATGTTTTCCCGGAGATTCCAATAAAGTGCCTCTCGCAGGCAAGCGAGTGATGTGGATTTTGTCGTCCCCGTTTTTATGTTCATAAGGATCCCAACATGCCACACCCGTTTCACACACGAGCCACGTTTCACAATATTCACAAACCCCGCGACATGGTGGAGAACCCGGGTATTCTGTTGAAAGGAATATGGGATCTATTCTAAATCTTACAGCATAGTATGCGAACGGAAATATCATGAGCCAACGGCAGCTGAAAAGGACCAAAATAAGTGTCTTTTGCTGTAGTGTAATGCACTACATCCTGTCACGGAGAAAATGTCGTTTCTCCAGTAACATCGATCTTGTTTACCTGGGGATGCCCGTTAATACACCCGGAACCAAGTAAAAATTCATCTTTCATTCAGTAAATCGGAAAAAATTACAAAATGGAAAACATTGATCATCTTGTGGCTGTAGCCACTCGGCTCAGCGGTGAACAGCTTAGGCCTAACGCATTCTTGGGCCATTCTAACGAAAATGTGGATATATTTTTGAATAAATTTTCGGACTGGATGACAGCAACCAGGATACCTCAGGAAAGGTGGTGTCAACAGTTCCCGTTATATCTCCAGGGAGTATCCTATGGGTGGTTTAAGGCACTGCCCCAGGCAGTAAGAGAGGCCGTGAACTTTGATGATATTAGGAACGCTTTTCGAGCACGTTTTCACTCAGAGGAGCAGGAGTTGCTCCAAAGGATGAAATTTTATGATTACGCACAAGGGGCCAATCAATCCCTTGATGACTTTCTTGATGTATTTAACAATGCCTGTGTTAAGTACAATGTGCCTGAACAAGACAGGAAAAACATGTTTGTGAAGGCCCTGAAACCTAAAGTGAAGGCCGCGGTTTGGCGACATCGACCAGCCACTCTATAGGCTGCAATTACAGCAGCAAAAACGGAGGACGCCTGCCTCCAAATCGAAAGCCAGCACGTGGCAAATGTCATGCAGGCTACGGACACTTCTGTGCACCAACGACAACAACTTGTCTCCAGCGCGGAATATAATAAGGATAAAGCCCACTACGAGGCCCAGCACCAAGCCATCATGACCAAGCTTGAGGAGCTTGTTAAGGCTGTAAAATCAAGGCCGACGCGACCACAGCAAAATGCGCAACAGCTACCAAGGCCCACGCGTTTCAATAGGACAGTCGATGGTCAACCCATCTGTTTTGAGTGCGGCCAGGTTGGCCACCTTCGGAGCAATTGCTGGCAAAGGGACGCAAAACGCATGCAGGGCAGCAAATTCTGTAAGAACTACGGTCAGTGCAACCACAATACGGCCGAGTGCAGGATGAGAACACCAGCCAACCAGGGAAACTAATAGGCTGGTGCACTGTTCAGTTACCAGAAGGTGCAGTGCACCAGAATTCGTTCAATGAGTCAAATTGGAACTCTTATGATGAGTCGCATGAGAACTATGCATGGGACTATTATATGCAGGACCCAGACATGCCAGAAGGGCTGCCGACGACAATAAATTTCTTTAGAGACCTGGAGATGTGCCCATCCCAGAACTGGACAGGAGATGTCAAGGATTATCTCTGTCAAAAGTCTTTTGAGGATCATCAGGAGTGGACGGTCGACCAGAAGAGCGTGAACGATACTCCAGGAGGCCAAAAAGTGGGAGATGCAAGAGAACGATCCTTACAGAATACTGCAGATTTGTGTTTTGTGACCACTGCGGATTATGCAAATGTATATTCAAATGTTCAACTGAGTTATGTGTGTTTACAGGAATACAATCTTTCGTTGGAATCAGGTAATCCTATCTTAGAGGACCGGCGAAGATCTTATCATGAGAACGATGTTCCATGCTCTGATCTTCCTGTCCAGGTACCAACTTTGGTATGTGGGGAGACTACTCCTTTGCTGTGCCCAGTCATTGAGAAGGTCAAAACGTTGGAAACTTGCAAGGCACGGCCTTGTGAAAGCATTATTGAGATACCTCAGGGTAAGTTCGTAGAAGAAGTTAGTATGAATTGTTGTTCTGTTGGCGAAACAAAGATTCATGAGGCACGGCCTCATCTTGGTGTTCAGGCACCGGTACCTCAGGGTAAATGTACATCGCACGGCGATGATGAGTATTGTTTCGTAGTTAATTCGAGTCCATCAATTACCTGGGCAGGTGAAGTAGTTGCATCTCCAATGACCTTGGAGTCAAACGAGGGTTGTGTTGATGTTGATCAGGTAAACTGGCCGTTGTACAACGAACAGGCCAGAGTAGAGCACAATGAGTGGTTTCCTGTACCGTCAGAGGATGAATCGGACCAAATGAGAAGTTACAGAGAAAATTTTGATCTTGAGCTTTTGGCTACGGCTTCAGAGCCTCTGGTTGCCTTTCAGAAAGCGAATCACGAGAGTTACGTTGACATATCACTCTATGGTGTAACCCATCGCGCACTAGCTGACAGTGGTGCCTCCCTGTCTTTGGTTAAACCATCAGTTCTGAGAAGAGTGGACATAAGCTCTTCGAGTATAGGCCAACGTTTACTCCAATGTTTTCGTCTGCTAAATCTGTAAATGGCCAAGCTGTAAGCCTTAGCGGAGTCATAGCAGTGACTCTTACGATAGGAACCACTGAATGTACATTTCCGTTTTACTTGTGTGAGGATATGGCACTATCCATACTGCTGGGATCAGATTTTTTACATCAGATAGGCGTAACTATGGATTTTCAGAAAAACAGGTTTATAATGAATGAGTCGGAGTCAATTCCATTGTTGCCTCCAGGTAATCAACCAGGTGCATCTGTCAATCTCACCCAAGGTGTAATTTTGGGACCTCATGAGAGTGCTCAGGTAACAGCGCGCACTTCACTGGAATTCCCTCCTACAAGGGCTTTGGTTGTACCTAACATACCTAGCATGAAGAAACATAACTACGTTATATACCCAGAGTATACCACTGTCCACAAGGGGAACAGAGGCAATGAGCTCGCCCTGAAGGTCATTAATCCAACTGGTGTACCTGTCATGTTGCAAGCACTAACTCAGGTTGCTCACCTGGCTTCTGAGGTGGACATCGCAACTTATGAGTCAAACGTAGAACAATCCAATCCAACCACTTGTAGGGGTGATGAAACTAACGAATTAGGAATTCCACCTGAAGGAGCAACCACCTCATCCAGAGGTAAGTCAGGGCCCAGTAAAGGTATTTCCGGGGCTAAAGAACCTAAGTTACATGGCACAACCGCCGGACAGAACCATTCCGATGCAGGTGTGCTAGAGAATGCTGACGTGAACGATATAGACACGATCTTGCTACATTCTGGCAAGAAGAAAGGAAAAGGTAAATTCAAGGTAAAATGGAAATCGGGTGAGATACATGTAGGTTGGGTTCATGAAAAGGACTTTGTCAACCCGCAGTGTATTGTGAATTATTTCCAACACCTGCAGCCCAAACGTCGGGCCTACAAGAGTAGGAAGTGTAGTAAATATAAGAAGACGGCACAGGTTAGCCGGGTAGTGGCTTCAACCACAGGTTGTATGTCCAATGGACTTGAAACCGCATTGGTAAGGTGTGTCCCAAACACCTCGTATTCAGAGCCTAATTTGATAAGGCTCTGGCGAAACCTAACGTCACTTACATGTAACTATTCAACGGAATTGCTAATTGCAGATTTATATTTATCGGACTGTTAAATATATCTATAGAAATATGTAATCAATATAATATTCAATGGTATTTCAGTATCTTACGGTTGTTTTCGTAAATACTTACGGTTGAGGATAGTGTCCACCTCCGGCGGGGACATTGTGGGAAACACCCACTGAATGTGATAAATAAGCTGAAATGTAAATTAGGTGTTGGTTGTTCCCGAATAGTAGCTTAATTTTTCCAGATTAATTAGTGTGCAACTCTATTACATGTATATGATTTGTGTAAAAGGAAGGTGAATTCATGTTGTTTGTTGTTTGCTATGATGCTGTTTAATGTATTGATGTATTGTACCATTAATTAGCAATAGCAATGTATTATTTCATTAAGGCTGTCGATGAGCTATTATATAAGCTGCTTGTAACAACTGCTTCGAATCGCAAGGTTAATCTTGGATAGCCACTGGTGCCGTATCATACCTGTTGTTAACATGTTTTGTCCTCTGTTTATTTATCACATCGTTGTAACTTGTCATGTTTGTTTCTTGCCAAGGGCTAATGCATGATTGCTTTCCTTTTTCCATACCGACGATCTTATTCTACGTTGAACCCTGGACGAACTCGGGACGAGTTCTCGTTGGGGCGGTGCCATGTGTAGAAGTGTAGTTTAGAAGTGTCGATAGTACGCGGGAAAATGGCTTCGTCCAGCCAGATATGATTCCCCTCATTTGTTTCTAGCCCTAGGTAGACTTAATGGGCTCGTCCAGCAACATATGTACCTGTCACTCGAAGACTTATAGGCCTAGCCAGTCTCAAATGGGCTCGTCCAAGAACATCTTAGTGGGCTAGTCCGAAACATCCATCTATCACCTCGTGTCTTCAGTAACCGTTAACATATAGTGGCAGGTAGACACTTCCCAACTTAAGGGTAGATGAGCTAGTATTTTGGATTCGCCTGCGAGCGCGTCCGTTATTGAGTTTTCTGGTGTCCCCAAATAAGGGGTAGTGTTTCTAAAGAAGGAAAAGAAAGGCAAGGAATGCAAGGGTTGCTTGGCTTAAAAACCTGGTAGACGCCCAGGAAAGACAGTCTAGTTGAGTTTTAGTTGGAGTTTCTAGTTGAAGTGGAGGTACAGTTCCGTTTAGTTGAGCTGAGTCGGAGAAAGTTCTCAGGAAGATGTGATAGATCAGAAAGATGGGATAGACTTAAGTGGAAAGACAGTTGAGTTTAGTTTTAGTTTAGTTAGAGTTGATTCAGAGTTCTTAGTTCAGAGTTGTCAGACAGAGTTTTCAGAGAGTGTTTTCAGACAAAGTCTTTCAGAGATGGGTTTCGAGAGAGATTTAGAGATGACTTGAGTGTATCGTATATGTTTTCCCGGAGATTCCAATAAAGTGCCTCTCGCAGGCAAGCGAGTGATGTGGATTTCGTCGTCCCCGTTTTTATGTTCATAAGGATCCCAACATGCCACACCCGTTTCACACACGAGCCACGTTTCACAATATTCACAAACCCCGCGACAGGTCCAGCCCTTTTCCAAGCCATTGGGCCAGATGAGGCTATGACATTTGGACCTTCTTGATAGATTTGTAGATAACAATTTGGGGAAGTTTAGAATGCTCCGTAACGTAAATGAGTTCCTCAAGGCTTTGTTCTCAACAGGAGAACAATAACTTTGAGGAACTCCTTTACGTTGAGGAGCATTCTAAAATACGGGCACGTCTGGTTATACTCGAGTTGATGTTCTGTTTGACAGGTACCATGAAAAGACAGTTGAGTTTAGTTTTAGTTTAGTTAGAGTTGATTCAGAGTTCTTAGTTCAGAGTTGTCAGACAGAGTTTTCAGAGAGTGTTTTCAGACAGAGTCTTTCAGAGATGGGTTTCGAGAGAGATTTAGAGATGACTTGAGTGTATCGTATATGTTTTCCCGGAGATTCCAATAAAGTGCCTCTCGCAGGCAAGCGAGTGATGTGGATTTTGTCGTCCCCGTTTTTATGTTCATAAGGATCCCAACATGCCACGCCCGTTTCACACACGAGCCACGTTTCACAATATTCACAAACCCCGCGACAGGTCCAGCCCTTTTCCAAGCCATTGGGCCAGATGAGGCTATGACATTTGGACCTTCTTGATAAATTTGTAGATAACAATTTGGGGAAGTTTAGAATGCTCCGTAACGTAAATGAGTTCCTCAAGGCTTTGTTCTCAACAGGAGAACAATAACTTTGAGGAACTCCTTTACGTTGAGGAGCATTCTAAAATACGGGCACGTCTGGTTATACTCGAGTTGATGTTCTGTTTCACAGGTACCATGAGGCAAAGAATCCATTCACGCAAATTTCTAGGGATGCGATGCCGCAACCATTGTTTTTCTCGCCGTTGGTCGTCATGGAAAAAAGATGCGGCATCGCACCGCACGAAATTCGCCTGAATGGATTCTTGGCCTGAGATTCCTCCTGATTGTGAATTGGTGCTGGTGGTGGCTTCAGTGATGTAAAAATAGTGTGGCCATCAAGACCACGAACTGTTTCCAATTTCAGCAGCGAAACCGAAGAAGCTGACACTCGTCTTCTTCTCCTCGCTTTTAAGGCGGGGGGCTACCTATAGCTGAGCTCATTCCCTAGTGGCAATTCACGGAACTGGCCTTTGTGCGCTGATTCTTTCACATTCAGATTAAATCCGATCACCCTGATACAATAGAGAGCTTTCGCTATCCCGATTCCGAGATCGAGAACGGGAATCAGGTCGATTTTTGTGTATGACGTCATCATTGCTTGGATAGTGTTTTCCCGTTCTCGATCAGATCTCCGGCGTTCAGCGCTTGGTTCTCGGTGGGGATTCCGAGATCGAAAGCGCCCACTTCACAGCAAAAATGGCCAATGTTTGGGATACCATTCAGGTAGGCCTACTACTTGTGGTTTGAATATGTGCAAAAAAGTGCATGGCCTGTGGTGGTCATGCTGTTGAGTCGTTTGATTTGGGGTAGAACAGTCAGAGTGCGTGCTTTGCAGTGTAAAAGTGTAGGCCTACTGATCGTTGCAGTTGACGTCACGTCAGTGTTGGCGAGGCCAGCGCCCATGTACGTCGACGACGTCACTGACGTCATATCTCGGTTCGGGATTGCGAAAACGAACTTTCTTGTTTCCGAGAACAGGTACGAGATCGAGTATCGTTCTCGGCGGACCGGATCTCGGAACGGGATAGCGAAAGCTCTCTACTGTTTTCGAAAACCAATCTTCAGTGTACGTGCCGACCCTAAATCTTTTGTGTCCACTGCGGGTATTGTTCACCTCTGTCGCTGGTGCTTTGGTCACAAATGGCCGAACAGAGTTTACTGGAAGAGCGCTAACAGTGCAAATCTACATAACAAAGAAGTAACTTGCCACCAGTATGGAAATTTTCAAATTTCCCAAACAAGTTTTCTCTTTTTTGGACACATATATTTGACAAATTTCTTTTGGATGTTATTGCCATATGTGCATTCTAGGGCAACACGATCGCCTTTTTTGGGTAGTTGGCCGGGAATATGAAATATTTCAAAAACTGTAAATCGAGCCTTTTTTGGCATTAAATAGTTTATACCAATTAAATGGAAAGTACTTTCGTAAAAAACGGATCGTTTGGCCCTGCAGGCATCACGCCTGTATGTTACAGACTATGTGGGAAACTGATGTGTCGCACCCCAAGTCTGCAAAATTGTTTGCGAACTCAAATTTTTACAACTTGTTATAACTTAATTAACTCCATCGTAATTGGTCAAAATGAACAATTCTTTCACAGAACGGGAGCATAAAGGTTGTAGCTAAAACATTTTGTTGAAATCAATTAGTTACTTTTTGTCATGAATATGTTAGGACGCTTGTTTTCAAAGAGCGTCAATAAAGTCGGCATAGGTAGCCCCCC
>NMRB01000709.1:284883-295693 GCA_002633025.1 Notospermus geniculatus
ATTTTGCCATTTCGGGTTTCTGCCTCTCTACTATCACGTGTAGCAACATCATTCATGCCAAATTAATAACTTGGAGCATTCAGATAGGCCTAGGTAGATTTGAACAGTCACGTCGAGCGTGCAGAAACATGAACTCTGCATGGCAAGACGTTGTGCCTGTACATTTTCTACACGATATCGTGACGACGTGTACACGTGTAGGCCTGCATCCTCACCGGTCTTTCGCCAGCTCGTCGTCTCAGATGCAGCATTCGAACACCGCCATCTTACGTCAACATAGCAAACCAGCTATAGAGCTTGAGCCGCGGCTCATTATGACGTCACGTTTGACCTGCAGTCCGCCATGCTGCCGGTCAACGACAAAGTGCGCCACGTGCAAATCGCGTCATGGTTGAAGACGCAACACTCCACTTGCGCTGACGACAAACTGCACCACGTGGGCCGCCGACATCATTTGACGTCAGTTTGACCGGCAAGATGGCGGATTTTTTCGTGATGACGTCATCGGCTCGAGCTCTATAGTCATTTGGAAACAGTAATTACTTTCATTGCGCTGTATTGCGTTGCGTTCCGTTTTTTCCACTAAGCCTTCTTCTACAGCAGGCCATATGGACGATTCGCTTTGTTTCCCCCCGGATTTTCAAACCAATCCAGCTGCTATTATTCAATAACTAACAGATAGACGTAGGTGATTTGTTGAATTTCCATGCGCTCAGTTGTTTGTACACCCTTAATCATTTGTAAATGCACAGCTAATAAACTTAAATATTTCACAAAATCTTCAGCGGATCAACCTTTGTCTTTTACGGCAATTATTTAGGGCCTCAAGATACATTTTGGGACCTAAAATATCATGAACTTGCATTGCATTTTGTGAAACGTTTAAAATTTCTATAAAAAGTGTGATTTTCAAACGGATATTTTTTTAAAACTGAAACCAACGTCATTTTAAGGCTTTCCTGTTTCTATACACGAAGACATTTACCAATGTTCAATCGGAGCTTCCATATCGTAATTGTGAAGAATTATCCGAAAGTTTCAGTCGAAACTCCAGTGAACAGTCCAAGTCTTATTTTATAGTCGACCTTTCCTTATTGTCCCAAGATCAAGCTCACGAAATAATAAGTCCCTTTCATCGTTGGTCAAGTTAGTAAATGGCGTCAATGCCATAAGAGGTTACGTAGGCTTTCCTGCCTTCATTGATAAGGAGGAATGGGGCTATCCAGGGAAAACTACACCACCAGGTGGCTCTTCTGCACTATAAGTCCTAGTGTCACTGTTTGCAACATGGCAGAGTATGGAAGGTGGACTGTTCAGGAGCTTAAAAATAGAGTTATCAACAGAGGAGCGTTACTTACAGGCAGAAAAAGTGATCTAATCATTTTCAACCTCAGATGCCTCCATCATTGACGTAATCATCATATCAGACTTGATATTTTGTCCACCACACTCTTATCTGATGGCACAAATCGGCTCCTATAACCAGTTAACACCTGGAGCAATAGAAACAAGTTCTACCCTTAGGTTTTTATACCCTAGAAATCAAATGAGCTGATTATTTTTGACCTTCGATGTTTGGGTCATGGTGATATCTACGTTCAATATCACGAAATTTGATATTTTGAGATAACTTGCCACATTGTCAACTGATCAACATGAAACAAGTCTTAATTCATGCCTGCTTATCCAAGGACAGGATGTGGTAAAATTCTCAGCCTCACGCGTCCGCGTGATTGCGATATCATGAGATTTTGATATTTTCAAACTTGATAATTTGCAATATACCTGCCCGTGGTTGAGGTAGAGACATGATATCATAGTGCGGTGTGGTATGTTCTCCCGTAGGATTTTTTTGCTAAAGTTGATTTTTTTACTGTTTTGGCTTCAGTGAGGTTATAACTGCCCAAAAATGACGGGGTGCAAATTTTCTGACCCTTCCCTCACTTTCTGGGGGGACACCAATGGATACAACGACTGAGGTTTGTACAGGAGAATGGGACCCGATGTACAGCTAACGTTTGAAAGGTTGGATTTACACCCCATAAATGTATTACCAACAGATAAAAATATGGTGCCTCTGAATCAGATAGGCATATTCTTAATTGTTTTTAGTCGTTATGTAATGAGAGATGACGTTTTTCATATAAATTAACACAAAATAGATTAATCGATGAAGTGTCATCAAGCGTAACAAGAAATTGACTTTTCAGTCAATTTGAAGACCGCCCTTGGATATTGGGAGACTAGAGAGAGAGGTCACTGATAACAACATACACGTAATTACTTTTAAAAAATTATCTCAGGAGTGCAAGCGCCTACTTATAGACTGGTAGAAGAAGGGTTAAACCCAGAAAAAATTAAATCTTAAACGAAACATGTGTCACTATGTCTGTTGAAGACTCCTCAATCACATAGTAAAAATCCCCATCAATCCCACTTGGGGAAAAATTTTTACGTGCTTTTTAAGCTTTATCGTTAAACCCATAACTGAACTTTGTACAGGAGAATTGAGACCGGATGTACAACTAACTTTTGAACGGTTGGATTTACACCCAATAAATGTATTACAAACAGATAGAAACATGGTGCCTCTTAATCGAAAAAACATGTTTGTTGTAATTTTTAACTAGTTATGTAACTGGAAACTGCGTTTTTATGTATTTTGACCTATTTTGTGTTAATTTACATAAAATGTCATTTCTTATTACATAAAACAATCAAAAACATGCTTATCTGCTTCTAAAGTGCCATGTTTCTATCTATTGGTAATACATTTATGGGGTGTCAATCCAACCGTTCATAAGTTAGTAGTACATCGGTTCCAATCCTCCTGTACAAAGCTCTGTCTTGGGTCCAATGATAAAGTCAGTTCCAAAAATTCAAACCTTGATAAAAAATTTTCCTCAAAGGGGATTTATGGGGATTTTCAGTATGTGATTTCTCAGAGTCATATGCATAAAATGACATAAAAATCGTTCACCCCTTAATTTTTTCCAGGTTTTGGGAAAAAATTGGTCTCTTCTACTAGTCTATTAGAGCATTATAGCTACTCATCAAACAATATTGGACGATATTAACGATACGTAGGAGGAAACCGGAGCCCCCGGAGAAAACCTACGATGTCGAGGAGAGATCGCCCTCTCTACCACATAAAGGCATTGCACGACCTGGGATCGAATCCGCGACCTCAGGGGTGGCAGGCGCCGATGTTTCCACTGCGCCACCCCGACACCCCAAACGTAATGA
Source organism: Notospermus geniculatus (assembly GCA_002633025.1). NCBI lineage: Eukaryota > Metazoa > Nemertea > Pilidiophora > Heteronemertea > Lineidae > Notospermus > Notospermus geniculatus. The sequence continues at coordinate 288,130 of NMRB01000709.1, forward strand.
CTTGTCAAGTGCAAAGAAATGTAGTAGTAATCAACTACAGGGTGGGCCAAAAAAAAGTGCAACATCCACCTTTTAAATCTCCACGGGGGACCAGGTTTTACTATAAAGTGACCAGGGCATTATGAGCCCAATAATCCCTATTCCACACTGTAAAAAATGGAATAGTCCCCGCGGGTAAATTTTACCAATGCCATCGGCAATTTCGATTTTACCACAGAAAAGGGTAATATTTGCTCAAAAGCGCAGGTCAATATTACCTATCCGTGGGTATTCTCAGGCACCTTCCTTACTATAGGGGGTAATGTTTACCTGGAACCGTGGGTAAAACTGGGGACAAGCTTACTACCAATTTACCTACGGGAATATAGGTAGTAAGCTTGTCCCCAGTTTTACCCGCGGTTCCAGGTAAACATTACCTCCAATAATAAGGAAGGCGCCTGAGAATACCCACGGATAGGTAATATTGACCGGCGCTTTTGAGCAAATATTACCCATTGGTAAAATTTACCCGCGGGGACTATTCCATTTTTTACAGTGCAGGGTACGGTATTTCATTCAAAAATGGAATGCGGGCACTGGCTCAGTTGTGGCCTGACACCATGCCTATTTCAAGTTCAAAAACTGTCATCAATCAATTAGGACGATGATCTTTGCAGGCCGGTTGAGGAGGTTCATTTGCATATCAAAATAAAGAGAGCTACGTGACGTCATTACTTTGCGGAAAAGCACGTGGACCTCACCGGGATACTGTTAGGGGAATTCCAGGCGGGGCGTGAAGGAATATTGAACACACTGGAGTTGCATGAGTGTGTCCAGAAATATATTACTCCAGAAATATACAGGTTCCATGGGGCAGTGACATGAGTTTTCTTCAGGCGTTTTCTAAAACATAAACAGCCGTTTGTGGATTTTTCTTGGTGTCCCTGTGAAGAAGAGATATTTTGCTGTACAATGGCGTTACCTGGCTTAAATATTCCAAAAATAACAATGCCGTTTCAGCAGTTTGAAAATGCTTAGATTTGGCCATACGTTCCTCCGAACGGGCACGTCTTGAGAAGTTTCCGCGGCTGTTGAAGATTGCGGAATCGATAGGGGACCATTATCCTCGACTACAGACGAGAACTTTGTCTTTGGTGGAATTAATCCTGATGTCAGCGTGGAAATTACCCGAACGACGGATGATATTCCCGCCACTGGGTCGTCTGGTCCGAGTACTGTCACCTGCGCGAGGATTTTGAGTTCAGGGGCCGGTTGTTCAAAGCATGGTTAAAGTTTTTTTTCCGATAACTCTTATCCACCGATCAATATCCCCGATCGACCGACAGTTAATTAACCGATATTTTAGGGTTGTTGAAAGCATGATTTGGGGTTCCGGTAGCTATCATAGGTTTTTCGGTGGATTATCCCATAATGCTTCATGACAAATTGCACTTCCTGCTGATTTCAACATGGCTGACATGTCAGACATGCCCAATGGCTCTGTCAAGAGAAAGATAAAGACCAACTTCTCTACAAGTGAACTGTGTCTGTTAACTGAGATGGTGGAACAGAATATTCATGTTCTGTCATCTAAGTTGACAGACTCCATCACCAGCAGCCGCAAGAAGGCCATATGGGTGAAAATTGCGACAGCATTGAATGCTCTCGGCATAGATCAGAGAACACCGAAGGAAATTAATGACAAGTGGCAGGGAATGAAGAAAGATGCCAAGACAACAGTAAGCAAGGAAAGACAAGAGATGAGGAAGACAGGTGGAGGGCAAGTTCCTGCCGTGAATGGAAGCAATAGCTTCTCTCAAAAGATCATACAGATGCACAACTGTCCAAACTGGACAGATATTGAAGGAGGGATAGAAACAGCTGCCCCAGGCCCAGGCCCAGCAGCATCATCCACTGAACCTGTTGCTTCAACTTCAACAGCTTATGAACTGCTTTCGGAGCTTGCCAACGGTGGGAAAGCACCAGTTCAATGGGAAGGTTTGTTTACTCTGTTGGATGGGTTCTAATTTCATTAGATAGGCCTACTACACGTATTTGCTTCAAAATCATCAGTAATAATCATTGGACAGCGATCAGCGTCGTCTGCTACACACTTGCCCGATTCAATATGGCCGCCTCCATTCAGTTCAGCATGCATCAACCCACCAAAGTTTAGAAATTTTACACAATAAATGATATCATGATGACAAACTTTCATGGATTTCTGATCTTGAAGTGCCTAGCAATCAATACAACACATTCTTACTGGTTGGCGCTATCCGTAATAGCCTCAAAGTAAAAATCGTGATTTTCAACACACTCGTTGTGTCTGCGTGCACTGCCTCACACTCGGTTGTGTGCATCTTCTGTGCATCAGTGCATGCAGGCCTGACGTTATCAGCTGTTATTGATTATTCAAATTAGGACACTGCACGAAACGGATGACATCATCAACAAGATATATGGAGTGTTATGGCTGCATTAATCACATTCAGACCAAATTTGTATGTAATTTCCTTTTTTGTTACAGTGCCACCTGTTTGAACAACACATTTTTTTACTGAAAAATAACTCCATTCTTACTTTACAGATTTGGAATATACCGGTATCCCATGCCCATTGTTGACTGGAGTTGATGACCTACCGATTTTAGATATCCCAAATGAGGAGGACGAGTATATGACTGAAGAAGAAACCAGGGAAATGGCCATTCAAATTGAAAGCAGAAAAGAAAGGGAGAAAGGAAAGGGAAAAGGGAAAAGGGAAAGCTTTTGCAACTCAGGATTTCAGTGACACTGACATTGTGAGAACATGCCGTTAAGTATGCCCTGTCCAGCATGCTCTCCTACTCCGAGAATATTGAAATTCTAAATTCAATGCCAAAAAAATGAAATTGTTGAAAACCAGGCTATATGTATCTGTTGATTGAATTTGAAGTTATTGAGCCCAGTTTACCAAGTTCCTCAGTACATGTACATGTAGGCGTACTTCTTGTACTGTTCCAATAAATTAAATTGTTGAACTTTGAACTCTGTGTGTCAGTTGCTGTTTCTTTCTCAAAATGCCATGAAGCCGGATATGAAGACAGCAGCGCTGAATCGGTTAATGTCATCCTGGGTACACCTCATTATTACCGAGGGTAATCCTGGGTAATCCTTTTTGTTACCCAGGATCGTCCTGGGTACAAATAACGTACCTTAACATCACCCAGTTTTAAAATCCGCGCCATCTTCCACCTGCGCCCGAGGTTGTGGTACACCCTTAGTCAAAAATAAATGCCCAGCTAACTTTCCGGCATATCTCCATGAATATATGCTTTCAACTTGTATCTTCCATTACCGGCATCCACCAGATATTTTCTTCAGCTCTCTTCCTTTTGAAATGAAAATTCCATCCCTATAGGATGGATTAGATTGCAAATACGCCTGCAAATCGCAGTCTTTAACGCGAGTTGCCATTCTGACAGCTGCTGACATCACGACGTCAAAATACACGTGTAAAACTTCGTGGCCGGCTAGAATAAGATAGTACCGTACCTTGAGCGCAGGTGGAGAATGGCGCGGATTTCAAACTGGGTAATGTTAAGGTACCTTATATATACCCAGGATCGTCCTGGGTAACAAAAAGGATTACCCACAATACCCAGGGTAATAATGAGGTGTACCCAGGACGACATTAACCGATTCAGGGACAGGAGCACAAAAATTTGTTCAGCACCTTCACTGATAAATTTAAGGATGACACATATTTTTATCATTAACACATATATGTTGTTATATATCTTACTAAGGGCATGTCAGGGAAATTGTCCAAAGTCCATTTTTGCGACCGTAAGTCACACAAGTTTCAAATTTGGAACATGGTTAGATATCATGGTAAGAAAGACAAAACAGGTGTAGTTGAAACAATTGGATGACCTTGACCTCATTAATTAAACAATGCTGTTTTTTTCATGGGAAAATGTAATAGAAACAGCTTTAAAGTTCACCCACCTATAAAATATACACTTACCTACTACTATCAGTGAAAATATTCCACAGTTATTCCTGCTAATGATCCAAAAATATTGTTTTTAATGCCTTTCTCTCCCTAACAGTGGAGTGCAAACACCTGTTGGAATAACACTAACAGGCAAATGTTCTGTCCTGCTTACATGTGTGCCTTTGCACCTTACAAGTGCCTTGTTTGACTTACAGTGTCCGGTATTTGAACCATGAACATGTGGACTAGGCTGACCTTGCAGTCACTATTCACTACATGATTACATAACATTGCTGTGTGGTAAAAATAACCAGACCTACATCACCATAGCTGGCGTGTGACATATTAGTCCAAGAAACATGCAGTCAATACATTTAAGTTCTGTCAGTGAGTTATGTAATGCCAAGTCATGCAAACAGTGCACTAAAATAGGATGTTTGTTATCACATGAGTCTACAGGCTAGTATAAAATGAACATGCTGTTCCCACACCTGTTGGCACTCAACTATTATGACGAAAAAGGCATTAAAACACTATTTTGGGCCATTTTTAGGAACAGATGTGGAATATTTTTCACTGATTGCTGTAGCCAAGTGTGTATTTTATAGGTATGTGCACTTTGAAGCTGTTTCTACTACTTTTTCCCATGAAAAAAAGCATTGTTTAATTAATTAGGTCAAGGTCATCCTATTGTTTCAACTACACCTGTTTTGTCTTTCTCACCATGATATCTAACCATGTTCCAAATTTGAAACTTGTGCGACTTACGGTCGCGAAAATGGAGTTTGGACAATTTCCCTGACATGCCCTTTACATGTAGGCTATAAGATCTCTTTGTGGATACAATCCATCATGCGGTGTTCACTACCGGTACCACATGCAGTCTCTAGGCCTATACCGGGCACTCTGAGTGTATGATTTAACAGATACATCGGGTTCATAGTTCAGTCTAGTTGTGGAAAAACCTTCCAGTTAAAGCTGAACTAGATTCATTACACCACCGCGCAAGTTGACAAAAAAAATACCTGCCACGCCACAGCGCGGCAGGTAGGTGAAATACAAACGCCCTAGTCGGTGTTGAAACACCGTCTCCAAATCCGATATTCCCCGACCTAGACTAGATGGCGCTGTCATTCAACCGCGAGCAGCCGAAGGGCGAGGATCTCCGCATACAATAATGGCAACTGCACCGGTCAGTACAATGAATGGTCAACAATACTGTATACTAGGTATCCTCCACGAGCCAACGTTAAAACCAACGTATACAGTACCGTGACCTAACACTCGCCAACCCAAAAGACCGCTTAATGTACACGTCAATAGCACTTTTGAATATTACTATTTACCTATGCCTGGTAGAATGTCCATAAGTCGCGCTGTCTATTGGCCGTAAAAAGTGAAGTCATTGTTCGAGAAGACCGCCCATGCATGATAATAGGTCATCTGAGCATGGCCCAGCCAGGATTCCCCGGTCCTGTCGTCGGCATGTCAATATCAATCATTGCGTAATATGTTAACCAGGTTTCTGAAGTTGGCTATAAAATGCTTTGTCTAGATGCAGACGCCGTGCAGCACGAATAAGAGCCCTTTCAGGCCCTGCCATAGCTACACGACCTCTTCTTGCTGCCGCCATTGTGACTTTGAATCAGCACATGAAATACCTGCGTTGGCATACAGCTGGTTCATACTTGCCCGCGGAACGTCAAGCGCATGAAACTGATCGCAGGTTTCCAAGGCGTGAATGTGCACACACATTGAAATTGATCATAGTAGGCGTAAAATCCGGACGGAGTATGAACCAGCCCTTAGTTTAATTGGCCGGCCGCAGAAATAAACCACCCTATTTCCATGATTCGAGGGTACTATCTATTCCTGCTATTACACAGCGTTGTATGGCCTAAAATCAGCGCCGTGCCTCTCAAATTTTCCGTCCAAAAAGTACACTCTGTGTAACTGTGCCCCCCCCCCCCGATCTCCCTTGGCCCTTGCTTGCACCTGGATAGGTTATAACAAACAATTGGCATGTTTGCTTGCCCAATAGCCAAACGTGCTGAATAATATGGCAAGCACATATCCTGATAGGGGGCGTGACATGCTTGCCAAATAGGGACATTTATCAGCATTAGATGGCAAGCATGCTTGCTATTGAATAAGGAAGAAAAAGGGAACTGCTTGGCAAGCATGCTTGCAAAATAAACCCGGCCGTCAATAAAACGCATTTTCAATAGCCAGACTTTACCAACAGTACTAAGGTCTGCTAACAACCAAATGGTCCTCCCATCGGACTGTAGATGATTTAAAGGAACGCGGACCCAAAGGGATGCGGAAGTAGGCTTACTATAAACCACAGGCTGACCACAAATCTTATTAAATACACGACCGTTGAATAACCAATTGGACGGCGTGATCAAATTATACTCTGCTCCACTTTTTTACACGCAAGAACGAAAATTACAAGCAGGATATCTCTCATGAGTCCTTTACTAGTGTGTAATCTGCAGATGATCGTCGTTGTAACGCGGGAGTCAATGGCGTAATCAGATAGCCGCAAGCTGTTATCAGATTTCGTATTTCCGCATTCTATTGGGTTGCGCGAAGGCTGCGCCGGACTATTAACAGACTAGTTTATTCATTTGATAAATTATGTATGAAGGACAGTTGTATAAAAAACTGTTCTTTTATATCTCACAGGATGAAGACAGTTCTGCTCCTCGTTCTGTTTGTGGCCGTCACGAATGCAACAACCATCAGTAAGTGAACTTGATGGTCTATAATTATGGTGTCCGATCTCAAGATCGGAAACCATATTGTGTTTGGTCATGGTGTATGTGTGTGCGTGCGTGTGCGTGTGTGTGTGTGTGTGTGTGTGTGGTTGTTTTGGCTACAAATGTAGGACATCTGCCACATTAGACACCAACAGTTTGAGGACGTCAGGTCCTCGCCCACCAATAGACACGGGTCCTCGAACTGCGAACCTTCCAAGGTCCTCAAATCATCGCTTGGGATGCTTTGCATCAATTTGAGCAGGGTCCTACTTTTGGATGTTTCAAGTTGGTCTACGGATTCCGGCCTTTTCTCCTTCATTACGAGGACGTGTCTATTTACTCTGAGATACACAGTCATGAGGTGGTGTCCCCCTCTAGTGTCGGTAATGTGTTCTGCGTTCTGATTGGACTGTTTCCCATGAGCGAGTAGTAACAAGCCATGCTATTGGTTTGGAGCAAGGGTATGAGTGTTACGAAGCTTTTATACAAAAGTCAGCTTAATCTTATCGAGGACCGCGCGGGATCGACCAACACCCATCCATAACAGCTCAAAACATACGTCCTCGGTATGGGTGATGACAGACTGGTCCTCATGTTGCCCCATTGGTGACTTTTTGTCCGAGTCCTAACTTTGGAGGAAAAAAGCCGACTCTTAAAACCAAAATGTTATTTATTTATTAAGTGCCTACATAAATGGAAAGGTAAGGTTCAATGCCCCAAGATCTGGGTGGAAAGTGATGTCCTCGGTCAAACTAGTTCCTACCGAGCATGCGCGGCCTACTTTCGGACTGGCCGCTTATGCCGCTAGCACCAGCTGCCTCATCGCTTTCCAGCTGGCT
>NMRB01000710.1:22336-43418 GCA_002633025.1 Notospermus geniculatus
CCCCCCCCCCCCCCCCCGTCTCCCCCCCTGCTCTGACGGAAACACTGGAGCCCATAATGAGCCAAATTACGGGTAGAGCTCTGAACTCAATATTGTGAAAAATCCTTGCATTGCGTCTTTGGATAAATCTTTCTCCCGTGTCGTTGACGGAGCCAGCACTTGAAACTTTCCAAGCTCCTTTTTCGTGCGTATCACAATTATTCATTGGCGAAATAAAAATATACAGCCATTTGGTTGATAAACTATTAATAAGCGCTGTGGCTTTGGTGGTTTCGTGTGCCACAAAATGATAGACATCAAGTTTCTCCCAGCCTCCCACTCCAGAATGAAGCTCCATGGCAACCTGTTGCTGTATGGATTCCAGGGTACGGCGTTGCTGCTGCGGGCTGTGACTTGCCCTCCTTGTCTTTGAACGTAGTGAAATCACCTGGGCTTGACAGAAGTCATTCGATATGCAATCTTTTATGAGCTTCCTGATGTGCGGAGGTTGTGATCATGCATCATTGAAGCCGAGCGTAGGAGATAGTCAGCAGGATAGCTTTTTTGTGATGCAGATCAAAGATGTCAGCAATGTAGATGATATTACATGTTCATGTGAAATATTGGGCATTCTTTTTATCATAATTAATCAATAATTTTTAATTTGATCGCGACAGTAGTCTGCTGATACATTAAGTACTACAGATGCTGGCCAAAATACCTGTTCAAATACGTCACTACCGTACACTTGCACACCCCCTGTACCCTGCCTGCTATCTCTACTCAGATCAGATACCTTTTTACCCAATGGGTCAGGTAAAATATTTGATTAGAACCAAGAGGCCTATACCCAGTGTCTTTTAAAAGGCTGCTGTGGGAATTGGACTTGGATATAGGGTTGGATATAGGGTTCAGAACATACCCAGCATCTTAAGTGGATTGTGGTACTTGAACTGGTGACCCAGTGACTGTGAGCAGAGACCTGGGCCACTACACCAATCTGGCACTGACTCGCTGACTCGGCGTGGACTATGGGAGACAGCATGATTTTATCACTGGCAGTGGTACTGAGTGACTAGAGGTATAATTTTGAGCCCAGCACTAAACGCTGTCATTCCACATACATTACATGTGTACCTGATCCATGGTACATGTATGGACATGTCACTTTCACTCAGTGATATAATGATAAACAATGCCATATAGTTCTTTCTAATCCATCCATGGTACATGTATATGGTCATATGGACAAAAATGTCACTTTCACTTTCATATTGGGCGTGATCTCGCAGCTCTGCTCTTGGATTATTTGTACGCGCATGTACGTGAATATGGAGTTACAGGATAAACATGAATTTGAACTTAGTCTTCCAGTTCCTAATCGATAGTCAGAATATTAACTTGACTTTATCGGTTCTATTTATATAGTTGGTGACCTTCATTTGAACTAAGTTGACAAGTCCCTTGCGTATTTCAGTGTCACACTTCACACATTACCAACCATGAAATTGATCACCTAATCAATAGTGCCAGGCATGTCGAAGTAAAATCAATTGATGTGATAATCGGTGGTGTTCTGTATACAGCAATCATATAATAATAATAAGCATGAATGAAAAGCGAGAGAAAAATGTTTGATTTTTTTGTCGCAAAATGTGATACGCAAGGCCAACATCTGGTAGACTGAAACAGGCCTGCTTTAGAATTGACAGTGATACACAGTAGTATGCTACTTGCGAGGCGATCCAGGAAAACCCGTCGGATGTCGCTTAATGATCAACAAGGGCTCGCAGATTGCCTGTGCATTGATCTGCTACTGTTAACCTATGAAGTACATTTCAGCTATTGAAATGACATAATGTGTGGGTTCACTAAGGCCATTATGACTTTCCTCAAATGCAACATCTAACAGGTTTTCCGATAGACTGCATCACAATACGGTATACTTGTTATAGTATTGCAAAAAAGACTGCTTATGGCCGCTCCACTTGATCAAAGTTTTCATCCAATTTTCTGAATATGCTCAATAAAGGCCTACATGCGGGTTTATACATTGAAGCCCCAATAGGCCCGGAATCTGAATTTCCCAAAAATTGGATGAAAAATTTGATCGCGTGCGGAGCGGCCATTAGGAGCATCTTTTGCATGTGCGAAGTAATATCAGTCCTTTTGTATTGAAATATCGAGTGAAGCCCCATAAGCCATCTGTACACCTACATGTATTGGCTCAATAGACTATTAGACAACTCTTGGTCAAATGCTGGAGAAAACCGCAGCCCCTTTGGCTCCCATGCAGATTGGTGCTGAGGGGGCGTTTTACCTTCCACCTCGGCCGCTGCTCAAAGTGGGTGTGAGTCTGTCTGGTCAGAGCTAGGCAACTGCTTCAGCTTTGTTCTCAAATGATGGTCTCCATTATTTTGTCTTTTCAGATGAACCAACGCGGTCCTTAAGCGGCTTGATTCTAAAGAATAATGTTCGAGCTCATTATGAGAAATTTCCAAGTGAAGTGACAGAATTTATCAAGTCAGAATGCCTGATAAGTATAGGGGACAAGTCGCCACTGATCAGGGCGACGATTGGTATTCTGATCACGACGATAGTATCCAAGGGTGAACTCCACAATTGGCCCGATCTCCTTCCACGTTTGTGCCAACATCTCGACTCAGAAGATTACAATGTCTGTGAGGTAAGTTCATGAACATCATGTAATAATACATGTACTTCAATACCATACTTATTTCATGCATAGACTATGCATGAAACATGCTGTTTTTTTTGGTATAAAGGAATTTACATGTATTTAGGGACTGCAAAATTGGGAAGTTGCAAAATGAAGGATGGCGGTGTGACACCAATGTGGCTAATGACGAAATGGCACAAATATCCATTGGAAAAATGTGACATGTGTGATATAGCCTATCCTGTTGTTCCCAAGAGAAGATGAAAAAAATGCATGTGCAGTACCACATGAGTTTCTATTGGCAAGATAAGCATGGTGATTCAAATTCAGATTTTTCAGCATATCTTGGGTTTGGAGCTTTCACAGAGGATTTTCTTTTTGAAAAAATATGTTGATGTTCTCATCTTTTGCGTGTTTAGAGTTGGTAGTTTTCTTGCCATCCAAGAATTACATCTTGAAGAAGATTAGTGACAATCACATGTATTGGCAACCTTCCAAGTAAAACAAAGAGAACTGGCCTGATTGGCTTAGACCATGAAAGGGTGAACTGTGATTACTTCTGGAAGGGTTGGTCTCAGAGGAAGTGTAAATCACAGAATGTCCTTGTACATTGCCAATATTATGTGTGGGGCGGTCGAGATGTTGCTGTGGTCAATAAGCAAATGAGGGTCTATTTCTATGGACAGATTAGGTTGCAGCCCACGGGTAGGTTATGCTTGATTGTATACAGCTTGTGAAGATGACATCATCACGGAAAAATCCATCATCTTGACGTCAAATTGACGTCGTCGACCCATGTGGCACACTTTGTCGTCGGCACAATTTCAGTTTGTTTGACTTCAACCATGACGTGATCTACATGTACACATGGCACACTTTGTCATCGACGTCAGCATAGTGGCCACTGTCAAAAGTGACATCGCATTGAGCCAAGTGCGGCACGAGCTTTTTAGCGGAGTGTAGCCACAGACTAAGCTTTTGTGTCGCCCACGGATAGCCCACATAACGTCCCTGCATCTCATTTCGCATTCCCCTCACACCACTCGGAGCTGTGCTGTTCTGAATGATATACTGAGGATTGTCGTTGCTCTGTTGCTAATCCAGCAATATGGGGAAAATCTTCAGGATTATGAATAAATGATGTTATACGAATATGATGGAGTATGGTTGAATAAAAGTGGGCTTCCTTGTAAATTGTCAGCTTATTGGGGCATGGTTTTGGAGTTGTGGAGAAAACATTTGCATGTGCTGTATTGTGAGCTGATCTGGCTTGAGTTGGAGAAAGGTTGCCAAAGGACAGACAGGCCTAGGACGGGGAAATCATCCAACGACAGACAGTCTTAGGCTGCTTTTCCATGAGGCGTGTGCGGGTGCAGAGGTGGAGGCAGGCGCAGGTGCGGGCATTGTGATTCCACGAAACGGGCACAGACGCGGGAGTTTTCGCACGGGTTTGGGTGTTTGGTCGGTGGAGCCGGTTTCAACTTCCATCATGTCTTATCACGCCACACCGGTCCTAAATGGGTGTAGGCGAAATGGGTGTAGGCGAAATGGGGAATAGGCGAAGTGGTTACATTTTGTAGGCAAAATGGTGAATAGGCGAAATGGCAGGGGATAAACCCCTATTATTACCATGATTACCAGGGGAATCCCCAGAAAATGATGACGCAATTCCGTGCTGGCGCAGAAAAAATCGCAACATGACTGATTTGAAAAACGTGTCAACGCCCGTCCACCTGCGTCGTGGAAACAGTCAAAAGGAAATACGTTGGATCAATTTTCTGCCTGCACCCGCACATGCCTCACGGAAAAGCAGCCTTTTAGGATAGAGCTGTGGCGTTGGTGCCATATTGGTGCTCTAGAATGGTATGGATAACCTGCTACATCTGCCTGTTTGCCTTCGTTTCAGCGCCGTCAGTGTCTGACTGTATTTTCACCTTAGTATCCAATCTTAGAAGTCCCTTGAGTGAATTCCGTCCAGCCATTGATTTTATTATGGATGGTCAGACAGTTCTCAATGATCCTTGATTACGTCTTTTCTATTCGAGATGGGTCGGCCCCTGATATATTGAATTTTCAGCTCTATATTCATCCTACATTCTTTGATCGACTTTTCCGACACCCATAGAGATGGGACGTGACCTGGGGCTCCACTTCGTTCAGGAGGACTTGCCATCTCATCATGCAGCCTGGCAAGTCGCTGTAAACTACCGGTAGACTTGCTATTTGGAGCTGATTGTTCAAATCAAACTTAGGCACTGACTTTGGGTTACCCGTCACTTATGGAGTCCTTGAGATTTAAGAATTTGGTATGTCTGAAGCAATTTCCAGCCTGAAGCTTGCTGTGAATCAATCTTTGCAAATTGTGCTACATCCCACGACATTTGCACTTTGTTATTTGCTGTTCTTGAAAACCAAGCCAAATCTCATCCTGAGATTTGACAGGGCCAATTTCAGTGATTGTGTCTACATCAATATGCGCTTTTCCTTTCAGCTGATCACCTCTTCCAATTGTATAGAAAATCTCATGTTGGCATTGTTAACCTGGGATATATCATCATTCAAAAGTGATCAGGATTCCTCTCTCTATGCTTGATCAGATTATTTGCCAATCCCAGCATCCCTTTACAACAGGAACTAATCCCTTCTCCTCTGCTGAGGTATTGTCTGGAGCTCGCAAACTGAGACAAACCCTCGTTTATATTACCATCTTGGCTCTTTGAATGATACATTGCTATTACAGAAGGAAATCGATGGGGAACGTCTGCAATTAGATTGCAAATGCCATGATTTGACAACAAAATTGACTGGCAATAGTCGATTTTAAGACCTTCCAGTGATGTAATATCGCAGTGGGCTTAGCTCTTACGGAATATTGGACCGTAATGGGATGCTTTGTAGTTTGTGTGGGTGCGGTGGTATTTCCCGATAGTACTGCAGAAAATAATGTAAGCCTTTTCCTTTTGATTTTCATAATCGTCTTGATTTTTGAGGGCTTCCTACCATAATGTGTTTTTTTGTGGTTTTATGCTGAAAGTTTTGTGCTTGATTGGATCTGCAGATGCGGTATTTTTCGTACGAGTTGCCGTTTTGCATTGCACGAGGATACAAGTAAAACCAGGCGACCAATTCGCAGAGATGAAGCGTTAAAAAAATTAATCAAATTTGTAGGCATCTACCAATTTTATTTGTAAATGTTGGTGTGCATATTTTTGTTCAGCTAATGCTTATCCAATTATTTCATAAGCAGATGTTCACTTCATCACTTCATGAAAAGTGAGATTTCAATCCACCCATAAATAATATTCTTTATGAAATGTTGTGAGCATGCCAAGCGGAATAGGTGTAATATTTTCTGCATTGATATATTGTGATATAATCTTACCCACCTGCAGCTTTTGATAGGAGTGTGATATCATGATATTGAAAAGCAATGCGACCACAGTAAGCTTTACGGTGATTGATCATTACATGTGTCCTTAAAAAAAACCAAATCCTGAAATAAAGGATTGATTTGAGACAGTGTCCTGTATGAGGATAATCATGTGCTTGCCATTATTAGGCAGCTGTTAGGAGCAAAAACGCTTTCCAATGATACCTTAACCATTTCGCTACCATGGACCAGTAAACTACTGGTCCATCATCCGGTTGCATTCACTGTGGTGGAATATTGGTCCATGATGTCATGACACTACCATGGCATTGCGTTTGTAATGCACTAGCGTTGTGTACTATTAAACATGTTAAAACGCATTATGTTGCGTCATACTTACGTCATATTAGGGTAGTGTAGCAAACATGACGCAGAATGCTCTGCTAGTGAAGAAAGTGAAAGTGAATTTAGGCATTCCTCTGATCATTGGATCATGATCACCATTGTTTTGAAAATGGTACGTGTAAGTTCATGGCAAGACGTTGCACGTCATGTTTGAAAGCAAGGAACGAGATTTTCGTCTGTTAATTGAAAAAGACTGATTTTACGAATACGGTAATTAAGATGGATTGGGTGTTACATTTTTACCAATTAAGAGTAATTAGAGGTGGTTAATGAATCAAGATGTTCTTTTATTAGAATACGATGATGATATGATTATTGCTGGTTGAATTGAAATCTGCTTGGTGGAACTTGGTATTTTTTCATGAATATTGCACAATTTGCCGATTGAAGAAATTCCGAAGATTGAATGTGTATTATCACTCAGGTATCCCTTATTTACTGTTGAATTGATGAACCCATGTTAATTAGTTAACACTCAGCATTAAGGTACACGAGTATCAGAAGTGATCGTTGCATATACCTTGATATCATTACAGACAAATCTGTTCCTCGAGATTCTATTTCCACTCGAACATTTCAACAGTTTGCAACTTGGGTCTGTTACAGATTTACCCGGGCTGGCTTACCTTGTAATGCTGTAGCTGTGATTCACATTCCGTGATGGAATAAAAAATTGCCTGTGCATGGGTTTAAGTGATAAGCATTGGCTATTGCCTGTCACAAAATTTGACGTCACAGACATAAAACCATGGCGTCCACGTCTCTATGGATGATGTCGTGGTGTGCATTTCTTTGTGACGTCAAATTGACGNCTGTGCTTGAAACATTGAAATCTGCAGTGAATTTCAATGATTTGCTCCAAATTTTAGAATTTCACGGTCGGTTTTACAGATTTGTTGGCCAAAAGGGGCGCCCCTCCCCCCCGTTGGATCCACTTATATCAGTCAATCGACAATCTCGATGGTTTGTTTTGCCGTCTCAGCTGTGTTTGAAGAATATGCCCCATCCCCAGCCATGCGCACTGAACCCCATCATTCACCAATACCAACTATCTTGGCGTGGAATGAGAAAGTCACATCGTTAGGTACAACAAATAGTTTATTGATTTCAATAATCTTGGTGGTAGTTGGACTTGGTGTTTCTATGGGTTGGTTGGCTGGTATTGATGTACGTATAGTGTTGATTCAGTAACGCGTTTTACCATGCATGCCATGGATCGAAGTCTAGACTGCCTGTATCAATAACCTACAAGCCATTACCAGCTGTTTTTTTCCATGATAACAATGATAGTTTGGAAAGAAGTCAAATATGTCTAAGAAAGATACCGTATTTTCGCGACTATAGGACGCACCTGACTATAAGGCGCACCCCCTAATTTCACCCAAAATCTTTGACGAAATCCTTACATAAGACGCACCGCCCTATAAGACGCAGTCATCAGGTGAACCACAGCAATGCTTCAGTGCACACATGTACACACAATGTATTGGCTGGTCAGTCTCTGCGTTCTGATCAAATTGTCAGACTCAAGCCGCAGATAAGGCGCACCACACTATAAGGCGCACCCCCAATTTTAGACCCCTCTTCACGAAAAAAGGCCGCGCCTTATAGTCGCGAAAATACGGTAAACTGTGTCTTCAGTCAGAGTCAAAGTATGCTGTCTCCACAGTCAGACTAACTGTCTGATCATCTGGCTTGGGATTTGAAACCAGAACCTGCCACTTGCTATAGCCTTGTTCACACTGCAGGCATGGTGCGATGCGAATTTTTTCGCGCCTGATTGTTTCCACTGTTAAGCCTAGCTGTTCTTCACACTCGAGATGCGAAGCGATGCGGTAACAAGCGGTAGGACGCAACAAGCGATTTCCACCGCCCCCGATCACTCCTGCAGTATTTTTCCACGTCGATTCGCCTGCCACGTGAGGATACCGGCATGTCACTTCCGCTAATCATGACCACCGCACACCGTGTCGCGCTATGTCAAAACTGACACTGCTTGGCGATATTTTCAACACATCACACCACATCGCACCGCGCCGCCAGTGTGAACAAGGCTTAAAGCGGACGGACGTGAAAACCACTAGGCTTGGGTTCTTCAGGGGTTGGATGTAGTATGCAGTTGATGTACCATAGTGTGTCTTTGGTTTGCTGTTGAGTACACGCAGTTGGAATCTCATTACAAAGCCTGTAGTGTTGATACAGTCATTCAAATCTTAGATGAGTTTTTGAACTTTCTTAAAATCACATGCTTTAAAAGGAATGCATATTCATGAGCAGGAAATCCTGTCAAAAGTGACAAGTAAATCATTGTCCCCGTGTAATTTCGCTGCCAGGTTATAAAAGCGATAAAATGCATTTCTAATGTCGGTGGCATTGAACAGGGTAAATGTATAATCCTTCTTCTTCAGCCACGCGATTGATCTGTGTGAAAATGATGTCGCTCGTTAATTCACCGTTGAGAAAGCCGATATTTTTGCTTTTGCACGTTTGTGATAAGGACCACTGGTATTTTTGTAGGGAATGTTTTTTGTGGTCAGTCGATTGCGATGGTTGTAGCCATGCAGCCATGACACTGACAGGCAAATGATGTCATAGCTCTGAGGTGATGGGACACTGAAAACGTTTTACATGTATTCCACATTGTCCTTCTTGGTGTGCAAAGCAGATCTTGGGCCTGTTTCAAAAAGTGACTTAAAGCACCATTAAGTTCAATGCATTCTCCATAAAGGTTAAAGGTACCATAAGCTCAAAGTCACTTTATGAAACAGGCCCCTTATCTATGAGGAGCGTAACCCACTGCCTCAGTAGTGGTTAAATCTATTGAATTGAAAGGGACAATCAGGTCCTGATCAATTTCCCACACAGAAAGGCACCAATTGTGTAGGACCTGATTACAGTGTGCTGCCCTCTATCATAGTTATGATGCCCATTACCATCACCAAAATCTCCAGGTGATGTTTGTCAGATTTGGTCTTGTTAGCTAATAGTAATAACAAATTTTCACATCTCTTATCTCCATGCCACTTTATACCTGACTTCCTTGTTTAACAAATTAAAAGAGCTTCTCACATGAGTTGGCTCCCCATGGGCGACTCAGCTGTAAGAAATTGGGGCATGTAACGTCCCGACCTGAAATTCCGCCAACGTCACGATGATGTCACGCGCGCAAAAAATCAGCACTTTTTCGGTTGTCGTCTGCATTGTTGAAAGTCTGTGTCATCAACAACACAAATTCTTGCACGATGTGAAAGAGGTAGATCCACTCTATGTTTTCTCAGTTTCTTATTGAAATCCGTTCATAGCTTCAGTTTAAATCTCCGTCAAACGTGTGCGTCACAAGTTTCATGTCGCTCAATTGCTGCTTACGACGAATTTAAAAGAAAACGGCAGGCAGTTTCAGTCCAGCTGTCCTGCGTCCCATCTTTGTTGATTTACCTTGAAATGTGACTGTACCGATTGTGTAACCCAACGTTGACATTCTTTCCACGTATTTAAGAAAATACTGGGTTTTTCATATTTTTTTCTGCTTTAAAATGAAACTGGCGAAATTGCAGAACCCCGTTTGGCGGGTATTTCGGTTGCGCGGCGCTTGATTTTTGCCTTTGGCACGGGTGCCAACTTGCGACGGCTGATACTCGGGTTATGTGCCAATCAATTTTATTTAGTTTTATACAGTGCCTTCGATACAGGTGATACTGCAATCGTATCGCGTTATTCAAAAGAATAACCATCATATTTAGAAGAAAACTCAGATAATTCGCAAACTGGCGAAATTTTAGGCCCCCCTCTGGGTGATTAACGTCAAAATTTCGACGTCATACCGCTGGCGAAATTTCAGGTCGGGACGTTAGTTTGTGTCATTGGTGGAGAAGTTGCCCAAGATGTAAGAAAATCAACAACCCATTGCCATTTGTGACCCTCTCTGACAAAAGCAGTCGCCTGTCGCTCAGGTGAGCCTCAAGGAACTAAGATGACACCAGGAGAGAATGGAAGAAATAGATTGTTTCAGATCATGAGAAACATTTGGTCTCAACCTGCCAAGCTGCGAGCGACATGCGACTGGTTTTGCCAGAACGGGTCACATTTACTGAGAGCCACTCTGACTGTCACATGGAGAGGCGCCTTTAAGAATCCAATTTGTACGACCAGCCTGTTGGGCATGCCCTTTTCACGTTAATGCCAGTTGATCATGATGTGACATTTACATGTACTAAGTACGGCAAAATGTTTCTCGGCGCTAATGGACGTAGGTGTAAGCTATTTATTGGGACAATATCCGTTGCTGATCAGCGTGCTGTGCGGTGATGGTGATGAAGTGCTGGGGGATGACATTTGAATCGTTTTATCGACGAGGATTTCTTCCCATGAATTCCTGTTCTTCATATGCAGATCCACTGCTCCTCCCCACATATGTGTACGCTTACATGCAGTATTTGTTAATTGGTGGTTTCAAAGCCAGGGATGCTTAAATAAAATAACACAACAGAGAGCATGCAATATTGGCTCATTGTGACGTTACTTTTGACCATGGTGATGTCCACAACAAAGTGAGCATGTGTAGATCACGTCATGGATTGAAGTCACACACACGCCACTTGCGCCGACGACAAAGTGCACCACGTTGGTCGACGATGTCATTTGCCGTCCAATATGGCGAATTTAGACTGATCATGTGACGCGATGACGTCACGTGCACTCTGTCTATAAGGCCCCGATCACATAGAAGTATGCGGTATACGAAAATGCCGGTTAACAATGGCTTCACGGTCGCCAATCCTTTGCGAACATGGTGAAGCCTTTGTTAACCGGCGTTTTCGTATACCGTATACTTCTATGGAATCGGGGCCTAATGCAGTTCCTGATACCGGGTACATGTTGCACTTCAGCAAGATGTTGACCCTCTTGCACATTTTCTTTCAAGACTACGGCCTGGGCTGCATTGATTGAATGTGATGAGCTGCGTTTCTTCGACCCTGGATCTGTGACAAAAAACACTTTGTGAGCCTACACTAAAAGCAAGGCTTGCCGTTTATCCTGTCTTTTCTTGATGAGCTCGCAGACCTTGAAATGCACTTTAGCTTTCATTGGTTCAGTGCCGTCTATCAGTACGACGTTTCTTCTTTCAGGCTTTCCTCTCCATTTAATACTTACAGATGAGAATATTTACACATACTGAAACTACTTTCCTATACATTTCTTTATTCCTATACTTGCAGGGTGCGTTCGGTGCCCTCCAGAAAATCTGTGAGGATTCGTACGAAGCTCTCGACTCGGATGCCCTCAACCGACCCCTGAATCATCTCATTCCAAAATTTCTCCAGTTCTTTAAACACAGTAGTCCTAAAATCAGGTGGGTATTTCTTCAAACCTTTTCCTGCAAAAAAAGATAGTACGGTACTGGAAATGCCGTATGGTATCGTATTCCAGACATGCCAGAAGCTTAGGAGGTTTTGCCTAAACAGTGGTAGCTACCACTTATAATGCTGCAGTGTACTTTGGTACTAATAGCCATTACTTTAAGTGACCGTTTCCCATTAATCAAGAGTGAATTTGAAAATTATGTGTACTGCCTTTTACTATTACAGGGTAGATCAGTGGTAAAAACAGTCAGTTTGTGTAACATGTATCTATTGCTGTCTGTACGGTCTGTCATTTGGTGACCCATGACCGTGAAATACTTTCTCCACATTCTATCATTACGTTCATTGTTGGTGTTGAATATGGCAAAATGGATCTGTTAACGATCTTCTGGAAGGCGCTCACGAATGTTACATAGATTAAGATTCACGGAGGCCGGACTAATACCTGTTTTCTCGATTGGTATTGATCCTGTTGCCATAGGAATGGACATGCTTACCACATCTCCATTCTTCAAGTCCTTATGATATTATAGACATGTACATCTGCGGTTAGCCGGAGATAAAGAAGAATAAGTCATCTCATGTGTTGGTGTAAATTTCGCCGCATGGTTTGTGAAAACGTGTTCCGGGTTAAGATATTCAAATCAGCACAGTACTGGCTCAATGAAGGCATCGCAAGTCCTCCACGGAAAGATGTCGCTGCGACCATATCAGGCCTTTTCATTGTCTTCAGGACGTCATCTCCGTGGCAATACGAGGTACGAGCATGAAGCCACAACGTCATGGTAGTGTGACGTTGATGTTCTGATCAATGTCACAGTGGAAAAGTTGATACGGTCGCAGCGCCATCAAATGGTAGAAAAAGAATGGCTACCTCCCCATTCCACGACAGTACTTTCCACACTCGCTTGTCCATAGGTAGCAAGTCTTCCTCTTGACCCTTGTTGCATTGCAAAGAGCCGGCCATGGCAGTATCAACCACTCCGGAGGGCAAAGCAACCGTATGCCATTTCTTTCTGCAGATAACTCTCTGACATGTTTTGTCTCTTTGTCGGTTTGATAATTGTGCTATTGGCTGTACGAATATGTAATCGACAGGTGGTTCATAATGAAGGCTGTACGCCTATTTCTTAGAGATGCCGTGTGCTGGTCAAATTTACAACACCGGTACTGCATGTATTCTCTAGTAGTGAATGGAAGTCTACAAGACGTGGACTGGTACCCTTCCACCATTGGCATCATCTGATTATCTTGCATTGTTTGAAACACCAGGCACCAGCTATCATCTCTTCTCTCTTTCTAGGTCTCATGCCATCGCATGTGTCAACCAGTTTATCATCAGTCGAACGCAGGCCCTAATGGTGTATATCGACACATTTATTGAGGTAAGTTTAAAATATTATACAATGGATCTACCACAACATTTCACTATCTCTGCTTTAATAAACCAGGGTTTCTGCCAGAAAATATTTTTGGGTACTAATTTCTTCAAAATCAGCAAAAAACCCATGAAATTAAAGAACATGGCCCTTTTCTGTTCCTTTGAGGGTACTACCATAGTACCCTTAGTACACTCTGGCGGAAACACTGTAAACCGCAGTTGAATAATTCGCTCGCTTATCAATGAAGGGTTTGCTTATATCCCAGTATCCCAAATCGGACCAATCAAGTTCCCATTGTCCATCCAGTGTCCAATGACACTCGATATGTTATGGAATCTGGAGATGGAAAATGAAGTGAAAAGAAAGATTTTAGGCTATAGCCCCTTTACACTAACCCGGTTGAAGCATGCCAAACTCGACCCGGACTGAACCTGCTTTGTATTCAAATGGGATAGGCCGGTTTACACTACAAAAATCAATGAAGCCTAATCCGTGCCAAGCTCACCTAAATCACCTGTAAAAACACACCCGTTCCATGGAGGTTTCGTGACAATGACGAAAAGGCCAGGTCAAATGGTTGACCCATGTGCACTGCGCCCAGAATGCACGCTAGATAGATAGCTTTAGCTGTTTAGACTGGTGGAATTTCAACTGAACCGTGCTTGACCCGGACCGAGCCTACCTTGGACTGCAGGGCGAGTTTAATACCGGGACAAGCTGGCTGTACACTTGGCAAAATTGTATTGAACCGTGCTTGGTTTAATACCGGGACAAGCTCGCTCTACACTTGGCAAAATTGTATTGAACCGTGCTTGGTTTAATACCGGGACAAGCTCGCTCTACACTTGGCAAAATTGTATTGAACCGTGCTTGGTTTAATACCGGGACAACCTGGCTCTACACTTGGCAAAATTGTATCGAACCGTGCTTGGTCCCGACCGAGCATGGTGAAAATTTCATAGTGTAAATAAAAGGAGTCTTTTGAAAACATTGTCAAGTGACCTTGTCAGTGTTATGACCCAGCCACAGCTCTCTCTCTCTCATCCAACTTACACCTAAACCTCGTTTACTCCTGTGCTGTCCACTACCTCATTACGTAGGCTTTGATTCTTTTCGACTGTTCGACCGGATCAAATCTGCCACAGTTGACAACAACTCAACTCTCATCGGTATGCGCCATCGACCGATCCAACATGGTATCCTATTAGCTGAACAAATAAGTTGCTCTTTATAGTGCCATCGACCAACTCAGATGAGATCTGTTGTGTAAAGGGGCTTACAGGTCGACATTGTGTCTTGAAGCAACTCGGGGCAGCTAGCTTTCTGGCAATGGAACCAACTCATAGTGACTGATCAGTTGCTGATTTTGTCGACTTGAGCACTCTTGCGTCCCCGAGCAAGTGTTGGATGTGCTAGTTGCCACGAGTTGCTTCGAGTTGCCCGTGTTCTACTTTTCGGCAACTAGTTGTATCCAGTTCCCCTCAGATCTGTCGACCTGTGCCTGCTTGCGACTGATCAGTTGCTTGAACGGGGATATTTCATTGAAAATCATATACTGAAAAAAGAAAATGGGGGTAATGGAATGGACTGAGGGCATGGAATACGTGCTGTCGACATGCATGTGCTGTTCGAGGTAACTGCCAGTTGCTCAAAGTTCCTCTCAACCGCTGAAATGTCGACCTGTGCGTGGTGGTTTTCTGATCTGTCGAGTTGCTTCAAGATGCAATGTCGACCTGTACGCCCCTTAAGGCAGTCAGGGAAACAGTAGACTTTACCTTCTGTTGGGCACAGGTGTTGGCATAGTCTCTTGTGATTAGCACCATTGTGATTTCACGAGGCGGTGGAAATCATTAGAATTTCTATATGCCAGGTCCAAATACAGGGCGATCGAAAAATTTTCCCACCAATGCTTGTCAAAATGTCCATCACATCACTTGTTGCAATCAGCCCATGGAAGTTCCTGCACTTGAGAAAGAAAGTGGTGAAATATGCTGCTTAAAATGTTCACAGCATGGTATCCGGTGCAGTGCTATTGTAGGCTCGATAATGTTAGAAATTGACAACCTCTTTTTGGATACGGCGAAAGATGAGTTATCAGACATGCTAGATTATTGGAAAAAAATAATCTGAGCCGAAAGACGTGCTTCGTTTTAGTTACAAGCATATTGAAACAAAGCTAAGTCTTTGAAAGATGAGGCATCTTCTTTGAGACAGGAGCGTCGCATCCAAACTGACGCCGACAGGCCGAGGCTGAAGTCCTGGATTAATTATAATTGAAAACGGATCCTTACGTAGGCGAAATGGGATCGATACAGCTCGCATTTCTGCTGTCAGTTTCGTCCGTGTGTACGTAGAGACACTCTGCTGTCCTATTGATTCGCGACTGCATACTGTGACTGTGTACCACAAAACAGATGTTTTTGTCAATGACAGTGACTGTGCACCTTAAACAGATGTTTTGTCAATATTAAACGCTGATGATCACGTTGATCGTAAATATACTTCTTTGTGGGAATGCCATTATCATAATTACAGCAAATTTTAGCTATTTCACAGATAGCTTTCATTCTCTGAATGGTCGCCCCAGACATGTGTATTCAAAAATGCAGAGAATTTGTCTTTATTAGCATCGCTAACGAGTTAACGATTTGTGATAGTGGTCGGGATAGCAGAGGAGAAGGCAGAGGTGTGCTCAGGATGCCTAAATTAATCCCGCGTGTTATTTGAATTTACTGGTTGACAGAAAGAATTTGTAGTATTTAGAATTGCTAATGAAATGAGTGATTGCTGTTGGTGGTAGTGTAATATGTGCTAAATCTAAAAACAACTCAGGAACTCCGTCAAACCGATTGAAGATTAAGCAGTGAAATTGGTTAAGGAAATTGGTGAAAGATTACCCTTCATTGAAATGTTCAGACAAACATGCTGACATTGACTGCCTGTAAATCGTCGTCAGCATGAAACGTGGCGCATTATTTTGGTGCAAAGGGAGGCCAATGGGGAACCCACCCGGCGGTTTACTGTAAACCGTGATATTTTTGCGACGCAAAATGTTCGCGATTTTGGTGGTCTACGAATTCGCGAAGAATAAATATTCGCGATTGGAACCCTTTAGCTTCAGAAGAATAATAAGAATAATTATTTTCGTGCGATTTATGTTCACGTTTTGACCCTCTAGCTTGAAAATCGTGAAAATAAAACGCACGCGAAAATTTCACGGTTTACAGTATCCTGACAGGTCGGCGCTGCAAGTGGTTGTACCAAAACGATGTCATTTTAGGTGTTGACATTGCGTCATGAAAAAATTTTCTGTACATTTTTCTACAGGAATAACGCGACAAAAACGTTGCTTTTATCGCCACTGTATCTCTTGATTTTAAAAAAATGGAATGAGATTAAAAGAAAATTTCATCTGCTGCACGATGATGTAAGTTTTACTGTTGGACGACCAACACAAATGGTTTATTTTCACGCCAGAAATAATGGAAATAACGTTAGAAAAAATAGACTTCGGTACAACCACGTACAACCACGTCGTGACGTTAGTGTGCGGGTTCCCCATTGTGGTTTACATTGTAGCACCTCTCATCTCAGAACAAGTTCCACAACTGGCCAGTTTACTTTTCAGGAATAAGCAATGCGAGCCAAGAAAACTGGCCGAGTTGGTACTTATTTTATTCTGAGAGGAGTCAGAGAAATTTTCAAAATCTTGGAATTGAAACCTCTACAACTTATTCTAGTACAGTGGAACCTCCCTTAACGGACACCTCTGCCAGGAGGACACCTCTCTATTAAGGACACCAAATTTCAGTCCCAAACTGACCATTTCTATTCATTTTGACCTCTATAATCAGGACACCTCTCAATTAAGGATAGCATTCGTCAGTACCAGAGGTGTCCTTAATAGAGAGGTTCCACTGTAATGTGTTTATGCTGGCATTCGTGCATGGGATGGTTTGCCAAGACTCAAGAGTGTTGAAATAGCCAGCCATTTCAAGTGTTTTCGCAAAAGTATTGGGATCTTCAAGACCATCGAAAAAATATTCAGCCTGTATGACATGTATGATAGACAGCCAGAATCAAATACATTTCAGCGGAATGGGAAATTTATAAATATCTCGATATTAATTTTTGGTATGCCCTGAACATGCCCCTGATTGCAATAACACGCAAGGTTGAATGCAAACAAAACACTGCTAAAGTTGCCAGCGGTTAAATGAGACATTTGAATTGTTTGCTCAATTGAAGTTGTCTTGCTTGGGGGCTTGTCGGTTGTGTATGTAAACTTCAAAGTGCCAAATTATTTTCCGAATCTGACATCAGGACTGTATGTCTGATAGGCCTACTCTTGTTAAGTTGTTGCCTTGAGTACATGATCAGTCGGCTGCGACAATGTTGGAAGGGAGCATGCAGGTTGTGCAATGGTTAGGGATCATCTCAAAATTGCTTGATGCCCAGAGATGAATTTTTTTCATCTCTCTCTGGACCCCCTCTGAATGACAAAAAAAGTCATATGTCTGGCATTTCAGAATTACTTGGTGTTTCTATGGAGGACCAGTAGGGTACTTGATAAAACATGATAATCTTCCTACATTGGAAGTTCTCCGGTTTCTTTCTTCTAATTTACACGTGATGCCAAAAGTTATAAAAAAGTTGAAATTTTGGTCAGGAAAGTGCTGACCCACTCCCCCAGATGAAAAAATTTTGTCTCTGGGCATCAAGCAATTTTGAGATGATCCCTTATAGACTAGGCTGGACTTGTGAGTGGCTGCAGGTCCCATTCAGTCAAGTTGCCATTCGGTACTCTCAACTAGTCTGAACATTACCCCATATGTTTCCCAGGATTCCATACTGAACATGAAAAATGGATGCCAGATCCAATCGAAGCTAAAGAGCGAAAAATCGCCAACTTTTATCAAGTCGATAGAAATTTAGGGTTTTCAGTAATCACCATTCGCTTTGATGCAAGGAAGAAGTGGCATGTCATAAAAATGATTTTGCTTTGTTCCCGGGAACAAACATTTCAGTTGTCATGGAGTGTTCAAATGTTGATTTAATCGCAATTATTGATTTCTATTAATATGACATCAGCGTGTAAGAATTTGTTATTTGGTTTGTCCTGAATTGTTAGACCTTGCTTGATCCAATTTTTAATAATGCATAATTTTTCAGTCAAATTTCTCTTTATTCTTGAATGTTTGGTTATTTGCACATAGTTTGTCATGTATACCAGGTACCATTGACCATGAGACACTCTTCTTTGCTCTGAGTCTGACAATGTGCTGGTTGTTCAGTAATGTCATGGAATGACAAAATTTTAAATATTAAATCAAGTGGCTGCAATGTCTATGAGGAAAATTCCATCTCATTTCAGAATTTATTCGCCTTGGCGTCAGATGAAGATTCCGATGTTAGAAAGAATTTGTGTCGTGCCCTTGTGATGTTGATCGATGTCCGAATGGACAGGCTTATACCACACATTAATGGCATCATTGAGGTAAAACTATGAGCTTGGCTTTTGGTCAAATTACATGTACGGTATATATACTTTGGGTAGGTGATTACACGTGGCTAGAGGAAGACTTCTTTCGAATCGGGATGCCACCGCTTATCCAATATGGCCGCCACAACCACCATCTTGATTTTGTTTTTGGACAACTTGCAGTCAGGGCATAAGCCAAGCTTTGCCTTGTTCTTGTTTTCATAAAAAGTTTGAAATATATTATTTGCATCCTGTAGAAAAACCGGATCTGATAAAAATTTTTACTTGCACTTGATTGGTGGTATGCTTTGTTTCCTAATATTTCAGTACATGTTGCTGAGAACCCAGGACGAGGATGAAGGCGTGGCCTTGGAAGCGTGCGAGTTCTGGGTGGCGCTCGCCGACCAGCCCATCTGTAAGGAGGTCCTACCCTCTCACATTCAGGCCCTTGTTCCAGTACTTGTACAGGGAATGAAGTACTCAGAGATAGACATCATATTACTGAAGGTAAGATCAGACAAATACTAAGTTTTCAAACTGCTGTTCATGGTGGTTATGCCTTAAGGTACGTTTACTTGACACGCAGTAAGCGGAATGCGGATCGTGGAAACGGAACACAGAATAGACATCTGTTCACTCCAAGCCATTTCCGCTCATCCATTTATCTGCACGCGGTTTGCGGAATGTGGAAAGACCGATCACTTGATGTAGCAATTTTTCCGTCCGGAATAAAAATTCCGCGGCATTACAGAGCCCGTGATTGGGCAGGGACGGACCAAACCGGTGCCATGCTTACAAAAACAGGAGTGATACCGTGTGCAGATAAATGGAACACGCGGAATGTTTACTGCGTTTCGTTTCCGTGATCCGCATTCCGCTTACTGCGTGTCAGGTAAATGTAGCTTTTGAAGTGTTTCATCTGTGGAGATTCAGAGTAAAGCCCCAGTCACATATCCACTCCGGGGCCCGTACGGCGAGTAAAAACAGACGTTTTGGCCAATTTCTACGGTGCCCAGTTTGATCCAGCCTACTTTCCGCCTATCTATTGAAGCGGCATGATTCATCTTAGATCCGAGTTTCAGTCTCTAAAATCCGCAGCAAGCCGCTGGGTGGGGAAAATCGTACGGGGCCCGGTGCATTTGTGACCTAGGCTTTACCAGAAAGGGTAATTTCAATGATTTCTTTGGTTTTCACCAACTGTGAAAATGGAGAAAGTCTGAACACCTTGGGTTAGGGTTGTAATACTACGAACAGACATTTATTTTCACATAAACTGAAGACTACTCCTCTTCCTGTTGTTCCTTGGTCTATGCTTGATATCAGAAAAACCACAGCAAAGATCCCTCATCGAATATGCTATTTATAGACGAAGGCATTCATGTCGATGTCACGTCAATCTTCTATCTCGGGTTCCTCATCTTCGGTGGTTCCTCTGTAATTAGCTATCGGTATCTGCTTAATTAGTTATTGATTAATCAGTCTGACGTGTCTGGATAATTGACGTATTGAGCGTCTTGTACGTGCGGCTACTAAGGTTCATTCCACTCTGGTTGTATGTATGGCTGCTCGCGATAATCACTGCATCCATCACCTTATGGTTAACGGGTGCCCTGTAGAATGACCAATGACCAGGAAAGAATCCACTCAAGCTGGTTGCAACATAGAGAAATCACGGTGATTGGGGACCATAGCCCACTGCATCATTAGGTGTCACTGGTAGTTAAAAATATCAAAAAGTGACATGCCAGTCCTGATTAATTTCTCACACGAAAGGGGTTCATTGTATACGACCTGACTTTGATGTGCTGTCCTCTATCATAACTATGATCCCCATTATCTTCTGTTAACTAAAACCTGCAGTGGTCGATTACTTGCACCATGCCTGGGGATGCTCGGATATCGCGCATTGTGGAGCATGCGCAGTGATGCGGAATAAACGAACGATGTCGCACCTGGTTAGAGTAAAGAGTCATGGCGTCTATGAAGGTCCAAGTAAACGAACGGTCTCGGGCCTGGCTCGAGTAAAGTGTCATGTCGCCAAAGCATTTCCTCTTTCTCCGTTGGCTGAATCAGCTTCGCCGCTATCTGTTCCCAAGTAACTGGCTCAGAGGGTCGCTCACTTGGGCCATGCGCGAGTAAGCTTGAGTGTGACGTCGGAGCTCTAACAAGGAACATGGTGGCACTTTACTCGGGGAAGCGCAGCGCTAGTAATTGAACACGCTACTATGAGTGCTACCACATCTCTGCCAATTTCATGTCCACGACATCCAATCTCGCAGTCATGAATTTGTATGCATGTTTTCTTTTGATGATAGGGTGATGTTGAAGAAGACGAAACCATACCAGACCGAGAATCGGACATCAAACCTCGCTTCCACAAATCAAAGACTCATAGTCAGAAGAGACAAGATGTAAGTATATCAA
>NMRB01000710.1:44383-73812 GCA_002633025.1 Notospermus geniculatus
GCCTTGGAAGCGTGCGAGTTCTGGGTGGCGCTCGCCGACCAGCCCATCTGTAAGGAGGTCCTACCCTCTCACATTCAGGCCCTTGTTCCAGTACTTGTACAGGGAATGAAGTACTCAGAGATAGACATCATATTACTGAAGGTAAGATCAGACAAATACTAAGTTTTCAAACTGCTGTTCATGGTGGTTATGCCTTAAGCTATGTTTACTTGACACGCAGTAAGCGGAATGCGGATCGTGGAAACGGAACACAGAATTGACATCTGTTCACTCCAAGCCATTTCCATTTATCCATTTTTCTGCACGCGGTAAGCGGTTTGCGGAACTTGGAAAGACCGATCACTTGGTGTAGCAATTTTTCCGCCCGGAATAAAAATTCCACGGCATTACCATGATTACAGAGCCCGTGATTGGGCAGGGACGGACCAAACCGGCGCCATGCTTACAAAAACAGAAGTGATACCGCGTGCAGATAAATGGAACACGCGGAATGTTTGCCGCGTTCCGTTTCCGTGATCCGCTTCTGTTTGCTGCGTGTCAGGTAAACGTGTTTTATCTGTGGAGATTCAGAGTTGGATGTTTGAGCTTGTTTGAGCTAGCTCAAACCAGAAAGGGTAATTTCAATGATTTCTTTGGTTTTCACCAACTGTGTGAAAATGGAGAAAGTCTGAACACCTTGGGTTAGGGTTGTAATACTACGAACAGACATTTATTTTCACATAAACTGATGACTCCTCTTCCTGTTGTTCCTTGGTCTATGCTTGATATCAGAAAAACCACAGCAAAGATCCCTCATCGAATGTGCTATTTATAGACCAAGGCATTCATGTAGATGTCACGTCAATCTTCTATCTCGGGTTCCTCATCTTCGGTGGTTCCTCTGTAATTAGCTATCGGTATCTGCTTAATTAGTTATTGATTAATCAGTCTGACGTGTCTGGATAATTGACGTATTGAGCGTCTTGTACGTGTGGCTACTAAGGTTTGTTCCTCTCTGGTTGTATGTATGGCTGCTCGCGATAATCACTGCATCCATCAACTTATGGTTAACGGGTGCCCTGTAGAATGACCAACGACCAGGAAAGAATCCACTCAAGCTGGTAGTGGTAGCAACATACAGAAATCACGGTGAATGGGAACCACAGCCCACTGTCTCAGTAGGTGTCACTGGTGGTTAAAACGATCAAAAAGTGACATGCCGGACCTGGGGCCATATTCACGAAGCCTTTGCAACTTTGTGTGCACGCAAGTTTATTGTTTGGCAACACATGCCCTATATTGTTCACTGACTACCTTACAATAGATATGCATGCACGCGAAGTTGCGAAGGCTTCATGAATATGGCCCCTGATCAAAAATTTCTCACACAAAAGGGGGCCATTGTATACGACCTGGTTTTGGTGTGCTGCCCTCTATCATAACTATGATCCCTATTATCTACGTGGGCCATGTCTGCCAAACTAAAGCCTATGAGTGCTATAGTGTTTTTCGTATCGTTCTGGCCAAAGGTAGTTAGTTGAACTCAGCAATGTGACCAGATCACATTTACCAAAAGACAGTGGTGTTGCACAACACTAGATTATTCGTAGGGTTGGTATAATCAATAGCTCTTTCATGGTGTCAGCTAAAGCCAGTCAGCCATGACACTGGCTGCCAAAGGTTATGCAACATTCTTATTTCTGATCACACCATTACAGTTTAGTGACAAGAGGTCAGCCAAGTACCTTTGGCCAGGGGCCGGTTGCACCAAACTTAAGTTCTTATCGTAAGATATGGAATTTGGGACAACCCCTAAGACATGTCGTAACTGCATAGGCAGGAACGTTAGGACGATGTCCTATAAGACATCGATGGTGCAACCCATTTTGTTCTTAACTTCAAGACAGCACCTTCGACCTTTTGGTGCAACCGGGCCCAGATCCATCTGAAAAACACTATTCCACATCTCTACCAATTTCATGTCCATGCCATCCAATCTCGTAGTCATGAATTTGTATGCATGTTTTCTTTTGATGATAGGGTGATGTTGAAGAAGACGAAACCATACCAGACCGAGAATCGGACATCAAACCTCGCTTCCACAAATCAAAGACTCATAGTCAGAAGAGACAAGATGTAAGTATATCAACGGGTATAAAAGGCTTAGGCTAAGGGTATACCGAACGCGATGCGTGCGGCAGAGTCTTTGTTATTTTCCGCACACTGCACACAAACAAAGGCTCTCAAAGCATAAATCGCATGTGTTGCCCTGTTTTATGCAAAATCGCGTTCGGTATACCCGTAGCCTTACTGAGTTATTCAGAAAAGTGGCTGCCTAGTCTTAGGACTGTCCTGTTTTCCTCAGAAATTTAGAGGTATTGGGTTATCATAATGGTCAAGTGGAAACATTGGCGCCTATCACCGCTGAAGTTGTGGGTTCAATCCCAGTCAGATAAATATCATGTGCAAGAGAGGAGAATTTGGGGAGATTTTTTGACAGCACAGCAAAATGAAATACATGTATCGGTTCCCAAGACTGGCTAATACACATGTAGCTCCCTGAAATTAATTTCAAGAGTCTTTGGTGCAGGGCAGGGCTGATGGTAGCTCCTGTCCATTATGTAAGTACAGCTTTTGCCAA
Organism: Notospermus geniculatus; assembly: GCA_002633025.1. NCBI lineage: Eukaryota > Metazoa > Nemertea > Pilidiophora > Heteronemertea > Lineidae > Notospermus > Notospermus geniculatus. The sequence continues at coordinate 47,004 of NMRB01000710.1, forward strand.
TAATATGTGATGTGCTGTAGCAAAAGTAGGTGCTTGACTCAACTGAGGAAAGGGTTAACGGCCTTGCAACACAATACCTGGAGATTGACAATACCTGCAGATTGACAATATCGTGGACAGCAGTGATAATATTTGAATATACTGACGACCAATGATGATCACTTGCGACAAGGCTTTGCTGGAGCGGGTCACATATGGTCTTTCTCGCAATGTTTTGGATCTGCATTCCGATCCGACCTTGCTTGTGTGGTGTGCTGACATTTCATTATATAAGGATCATCTTCTTACGATAGAGTTTCTATTGTATTCTTACTCTCTGACCACAAAAGCTAGCCTCTCACGGCATTTCTTTGAGTGTGCACATCAAAGATATCTTCGTCTAATGGCATTCTTTATTGCCATAAAAAATCCCATGTTGCCATCTTGGTGTATCGTTGATATGGATTTTCTTTCTGGATTATTCTGAATATGGCTCATTCTCAGACCCAGATAACCTTTCTAGTCATAGGCTGTGCTCTTTTGATGTGCGCTTTTTGGACGAGCATTGATTTTTTTCCCCAGTTGCTTATTTAAGTGTAGATGAAGGCTGGAGTTCCGTAGGCGAACTGGTTATCATAGTTCATGTGAACAGAACGGAAAGTCACAGCTGAACTAGAAATCAGGCTTCTTGAAACACCTTTCAGAATATGTGTAGGTGGTTTCATGTGAAGGCCAGTTTAAATTGGTTCAACATGTTTTTCAGGACTTGGCAAGTCGTCAGCCGAGAATTAACTGGGTGTAGTAACTGCATTTTTAGCTTGACCCAAATTCCCTGTGCCTATAGTCCCTTGTTGGCACAGAAAGTCAGGGTCAAATAAAAAGAATTACATGTAGTCTGTATCTGTATCCAAAAGAGAGCACAAAAACGACACACAGTAAATCGGAAAGTCGTCTCAGAATATTACGCAAATTTTCGACCCAAATCGGGGTCTTCCTCAGGCACTATACAGAAGAGATCGGACATCCATGCAGTATGTATTTTATTGTGAAAAATTCATTTGGGGTGTTAAAAATATTTGGGGTGTTAATTAAAAATATTTGGGGTGTTAAAAATATCATACATAAAGAAAATTTTCTTGTAGGGCGATTCTGATTATGAAGATGATGATCCCCTAGATGATGATGATACTTTGTCCGATTGGAATCTTAGTAAGTACAAAATTCCTTTAAAATATGAGAAGTCAGCCGCACTTTCATGACTTATTGCCAAAAGATGAAGCAAGGTACTGGATGAGGAACCTGCAGAACTACCGCTACTGGGAGGTGCTGTGAGCGGATTTTTATGCCCCCGACTTCCGAAAAAGTCGGGGGCATTATGTCGTTGCGAGTGCGTCGGTGTCGGTGTCGGTGTCGTCGTCGGTGTCGGTGTCGTCGTCGGTGTCCGTTAACATTTGGTTTCCGTCAATTAGCTTGAGAACGCTTTGACCGATCAACCTGAATTTTTTTGTGAGGGTGAAATCGGTTTCCGTCGATTAACTTGAGAATGCTTTGCGCAGTCAACCTAAATTTTTTTGTGAGGGTTGGTCTCTATGAGGGGATGGTTCCTTTCGACGACCAGCTCCGCCACCCATCCAAGATGGCGGCTACGGTGGCCATCTTGAAATTGGTTTCCGTTGATTAACTTGAGAACGCTTTGCACAATCAACCTGAATTTTTTTGTGAGGGTTTGCATCTATGAGGGGAAGGTTCCTTTCGATGACCAGCTCTGCCGCACATCCAAGATGGCGGCTATGGTGGCCATCTTGAAATCCAGTTTCCGTCAATTAATTTCACATTGCTTCACCCACAAACAACATACCAGTCGGGGGCATATGCCACGCTCTGCGTTGCTCTTGTTTTTCTTCGACTTCTCGTCCTTGTTGCACTGCGTCGTGGACGTCGTCACACGACGTCATTGCATTGCATTGCTTTGCTCCGTTCTTGACATCGGTGCTTCGGTACAGCCGCTCTCAGCGCCGCCCTGTCATGATGAAAAGTTGTGCGGGTTTCTCATTACCCGGTGCATTCTTGGAGGACAAGGGAATGATGCTTAAATTGTTCTATCGATGAGAGACAATCTCGATGAATACCTCTTTCTACACTGACCCTTGTTCTTTCTCTAAACCGGCAGTGCGTTATTTCGGACTGAAATATTCACCAATTTTCTGTCAGGGCCGAAGCATAGCATTATTCGCCCCGGTGAAGTATGGAGGAGGCCATTTTGTGTTGCACCCAAATAATCACAGTATTCTCTCCATATAGGGAAGTGTTCGGCCGCCGCCCTGGACGTCCTAGCCAATGTATTCCATGAAGAACTCTTACCTGTGTTGCTGCCCATCTTGAAGGATCGTCTCTTTCACAACCTCTGGGAGATCAGGGAGTCAGGTATCCTTGTCCTCGGAGCCATAGCAGAAGGTAGGAACATAAGCCCCATTTACAATACAGAATATTTTCCGTGCTTGGTCCGGACTGAACACCGTTCGGTACAATTTTGCCAAATGTAAACGGGTCGAGCCAACTTGTCCCAGTACCAAATGTGACCCGGCACAGCAAAATGAGTTGGAATGCACACAGAAGAAGACCAAAGATGATACCAGACAACAATTACAGAAATCGACAAAGTCAAATTTCACAATGGGCAGACAACCCTGAAATCAACAAACCGTTGGTGTCACCTTGGACATGTTGGGTCTTCTTCTGTGCGCATCCCGACTCACTTTGCTGTGCCAGGTCACAAATGGTAGTGTAAATGGGCCTGTCCCGCTTGAATTTTTAAGGGGGCTCGGTCTAGGTTGAGCTCAGCACGCTTCACTGGGATAGTATAAAAACGGCTATAGAAAGGAATCTGAAAACCGAAAATTGAGCTGCCCAATTCATTGCAAAATAAATCCTGCGGAGTGATGATAGTTGTTGCATGAAGGATTTCCTTCCGATGAATTTATTGCAAGTATTCGTACTGTCTGACCGCAAGAAATTGTGATCAATGAATTATTGAAAGCTATGGGTCAGTTCGGCACTTTCATTTCCAACCGAACTTTTTCTAGAATTTTGTGGGTGGCCAGGGGGTGGCTCAACACATTGTTTTCCAGTTCATTGCATTGTTTGCACTCAGTTTATGATTGTGAAGAAAGAAGGTAATAGAGTGCCAGCAGGTACCCATGATGTGAAAATCATGCAGCAGATTGCAAATTGAACAGAATCAAAAGTAGATGAGAATGTAGTTTTGATAGAATGCACCTTACGTTGTCTTCTTGTCGTTTTAGGCTGCATGAATGGGATGGTGCCCCACCTCCCCGAGCTCATCCCCTACCTGATCAATTGTCTTTCCGATAAGAAGGCGTTGGTACGGTCGATAACGTGTTGGACATTGAGTCGTTACGCCCACTGGGTCGTTGGACAGCCTCACGATCTCTATCTTGAAAAGCTTATGACAGAGGTGAGTGTGGGCGATCTGTTATGGATAACCTGTTGTCCTAAAGCTAGCAGCAGCACACTCGGCGATATCGCCAACGATCTTCTTGCCACTGCAGACTAGGCAATACCGGTTTTGGCATTGTTAACCCATCTGTACCTTTCACCGCCCTGGACCGCCATGAAATGCCACTCCATTAAGCTGAATAGAGAACAGTATGATGAGTCAAGGCGGTTTATGGTGGTATCGGTGTCTGGAGACATGGCGGACTGTGGCGGTGCCGGCAGTAATTGGTGATTTTGATTTCTACATTAGAGGTGATGGGGATTTTTATCAAAAAGTGGGCGTGGTCTTCTTGGCGGCTCACGGCAGGGCGGCATGGGCTCTATTGGGTTAATATTGGGCGAGCGTTGCAGACAAGAAGATTCCATGCATCGCTGTCCAGCCACACCTAACGTCAACATCCGATTTTGCTCAGTGTCATCAGATTGCTTGTGATATCACCTGGTGTGCTGCCCGTTTAATGAGGAGCCCACAGCACGAGAGACAGTGCTGCCAGCATATGACCCGTTGCTCCTGATTTGCTGAATGATGACGCTTTCTGAATGAAGGATGCGATCCTTATGAGTTTACTCCTTTTGTATTCGTACTGTCTGACAGCAAAGACGGCGTTCCTTGTGGAGCTTTCCAGCACTTCCAGTGTCAGGGTTTCGACCGAGAGAGTATAATGGAGAGTATGGAATTTCCAGCAACTGGTAACGCCTGGTGATGGGCTCTGTAGGCGTTGTGCTAGAGTCGGGGTCCGGGGGACACTTTCACGTGGATTTCATTAGAATGATTTCCAGGTACCCTCAGTTTCCTTGAGGATACAGATTCTGTACCCAACTGTCTCTGCCAGAGACCTTGAGTACTGCCAGAGACCCGGAGTGCTGCCAGAGACCCTGAGTATTGCCAGAGACCTTGAGTATTGTCAGGGACCCTGAGTACTGCCAGGGACCCTGAGTACTGTCAGAGACCCTGAGTACTGCCAGAGACCCTGAGCACTGCCAGAGACCCTGAGCACTGTCAGAGACCCGGAGTACTGCCAGAGACCCTGAGTACTGTTCCCTTGAAGCCACCTTCTACAACACTCCTTTGCTTTCTCTCCTTCAGCTGTTGAAGAGAGTGCTGGACACTAACAAACGAGTACAAGAGGCAGCATGTTCAGCATTTGCAACATTAGAAGAAGAGGCTTGCACCGAGCTGGTTCCTTACCTATCCTTCATCCTTAAAACACTGGTATTTGCCTTCAATAAATATCAGGTGAGTGGAATGTTCGGGGACAGTATTGGTTGGAATGGTAGCTGATAAATGACAACACTAATGTTGGTTTGGAGTTCAATATTCTTTGATAATAGACTCTATCACTGTCGATTTTCAGCACAAGAATTTGCTCATCCTCTACGATGCAATAGGAACATTAGCAGATTCGGTCGGTCATCATCTGAATGAGCCAGTAAGTAATCATGCGAAGGGATGGATATTGTGGAAATGCAGATCAGGATAAATCTGTGAACCGATAATATTTGTGACCCACTTCAGCAAAAGCAAGTGCTCGTCGGTCATCGGTTTACTCAAATCACTGCTTGTCCACTGCTATTGTCAACCTGCAGAGACATACATTTCAGCTAACCCTTTCCTCGGTTGCAAATTTTGTCAGCCTCCTAGGTTGACTTTACAACATCGGATGACACGCGGCACGAACAGGCAGGCGAACAAAGGTTTCATGCGGATGAATCCTTTGTAAACCATTGTTCGCCTGCGTGTTCGTGCCCCGTGTCATCCGATGTAAAATCAGCCTTAGGTAGGAAACTTGGGACTGCAAGTTACATATTTATTTTTCAGGAATACATCAGTATGTTAATGCCACCACTCATCAACAAGTGGAATATGTTGAAAGACGAAGACAAAGATTTGTTTCCATTGTTAGAGGTGGGTATAAGAACAGTGGGGAGTTTTCGCAAAGACCCCAGTTCAGTCTTCATGGCATCCAACAGTGGGATTGGCGTTTGCACTAACATTTCAGGGGCTTACAAAAACACTCTAATGTGTCTGCATAAAGGCCCTGAATCTAAAAAAATCTCGGTGTGGAAAGTTTGAAAAATTCTTGCAACTTTATGAATTGGTTAAGGTTTGTATAAAAATTTAATGGGTTCGTTTACTTCTTTCTTTTAGTGTTTGTCTAGTGTTGCTACGGCCCTGCAGTCAGGATTCCTCCCATACTCAGAGCCGGTGTTCAGAAGATGTGTGTCATTAGTGGAACAAACTCTTAGTCAGAATTATGTAAGTATTTCTACTGTGTATAGTTATTTTCGTGATATTTGGGGAGTGTGATGATACCAAGGTTGAACGTCAGACTCATGCTGAGAGGCGACAGTTTCATTAGGGGTTGAGTCACCACTTTGTACCATCAACTGGTCTGAAAAGGTAAAGCCAGCGCTGTGTGGGCTGTTCCTTGAGTTGCCCAGAAAGATTTCTGGAGATACCGGGTGATATATGAAGTACTTTGAGACTGTGTAAAGCCTAGGTCACAAATGCACCGGGCGCCGTACGATTTTCCCCACCCAGCGGCTTGCTGTCGATTTTTCAGACTGAAACTCAGATCTAAGCTGAATTATGCCGAAATCGCCTCAATGGCGGATCAGCGGAAATTAAACTAGATCAACCTGGGCACCGTAGAAATTGGCCAAAATGTCTGTTTTTACTCGCTGTACGGGCCCCGTAGTGGATATGTGACCTAGGCTTTACAGTGAAAAGTGCCATGTATAGTTAGTAGTACAAATGATGATATCTAGAACTCTCTCTTACTGACTTCATCTTGAAGAGTATTTCTTTCTGATGTACTGCTAGTGCTCGATCTAGGAAATATTTGCCTTACTCCTGATAGTGAGGTTGAAAATGGAAGTAGCCATCGAAAATTCTGCCAGGGGTGTTGCAATCGTGCGAGATGTGAAATCGGTGTATAAAAAAACTAGAATGATTCAGGATATGACATTGTTCAAGATGGGATCTTTACACCTCTCAGAACAAGTTCGAGAACTGGCTAGTTTCCTCGTTGGGGAACAAGCAAAAGGGGATGTGAAAAGTGGACGAGCTTGTACTTATTCTAAGAGGTGTTTAGGCGATGTCGCAGCGGCTCATTTCATCCATGGCAAAAGCACATTTGAACACATCCTGCATGTGAATAAGTGTGCTATAAAAATGACTGTTAAAAGTGTGTGCTAAGGAAAGTTTTATTATATAATATTATTCTTCTTTCAGGCAAATCAAAGAAACCCTGAACAGTTTGAACCTCCTGACAAAGACTTCATGATCGTGGCACTAGACTTGCTAAGCGGACTAGCTGAAGGCCTTGAACACCACATAGAAATGCTAGTGTCTAAAAGTAATATACTAAAACTGTTATTTCAATGTATGCAGGTGAGTCAGTGAAAAATAAGTTGATAATGAGTTAGGAATAATTAATGAAGAATTGAGTGCCAAATATGATAATGGTTTGGCAAGGAGCATTTCTGAGTCTTTGAATCAATTAAAAAAGGGACTTAGTCCACCATTCACGAGGAATTTTATCATCGAGAGAAATATCTCGGCATGGGGATGATGACTTTCATCGGAGGTTTTTCTGAGGGGTTTCAGTTCACTGAGACCCTAATGAGCCGGATCTGTATTGATATGCTGACCCATGCCTGAGCAGACGTTTCTGGAGTTTTTCAATTCATGTTGTTTACTCCCTAGCAGACAACATGTGTTTGGTGTTTACCTGAATTGAGTGAATTTAATGAAAAACATTAGAAGAAAGATGGGCCACTTTAGCTACCTAAAAAATATTCTTGAATATTTTGTTCAAATGTTGTAAACTCTTCACTCTCTTTTCTGCCCTCAGGATCCTATGCCAGAAGTTCGACAGAGTTCATTTGCACTCCTTGGCGATCTGACCAAGGCGTGTTTCCAGCATGTGTTGCCATTCATTGGTGAGTAGTTGAGTCAGTTGGAAAGTATGGATATAGGACAAAGTGTGCATTTCTGGCTGGGTGTCTAATAGAAAGTATGCATTGACAGCCTGATGTCTATTAGAAAGTACATGTACGCATTACTAGCCCGATGTCTATTAAAAAGTGTGCAATGCCAGCCAGATGTCTGTAAGAAAGTATACATTGTCATCCTAATGTCTATTAGAAAGTATGCTTTGTCATCCTGATGTCTATACAAAAGTATGCATTGTCATCCCGATGTCTATTAGAAAGTATGCAATGCCAGCCTGATGTCTATTAGAAAGTATGCATTGTTATCCTGGTGCTATTGAATTATCAAAAATGCTGAAGTGGTCACCAGGCTTGAAGCTGTTGCATATTTACTTACATGTAGTATTTTGTAAGAAAGTGCCTGCCTGAAGTAGACCCCGGTTGGGGTGGAAAATTTGCAAAAAACGCTGGAGGACGGCCTCTGCTTTTAGCATATTTACTTAGAATGTCAAAATCAATGGTCATGACAAAAAAGTGGTCATCAACCATGATGCTGTTGAATTCTCACTTTCTTGCAATTTCTATTTCTCTTTGTTCATTTACAGAAGATTTTCGAAGAGATCACTGGTCGTTATACTGACCCTATTTTCCGTGTATTTTCAGGTGACTTCATGCCCATTCTTGGTGCCAATCTAAATCCCGAGTTCATCTCGGTGTGTAACAATGCCACCTGGGCGATAGGCGAGATCTCAATCCAAATGGGTACGTCCTTGACCGACTGATGCTTTTGCCTCTTGTTTCTGTGATATGCTGCTCCAGAAATTCTCCCCGTGGATTAGAACTACGCCTTCTAGACTTCATGTAGAATTTGCGCTAGAAAATCGAGAACTTCCACTCTGGCGTTTAGGCCACCTCACTTCTCCAGTGTTTGAATTTCTGGAGTGGGCTCCACTTTGCATGGAAAAGCATGATGTTAGTCCATAAGTGGGTGTTGTCTGTTCGACGTGAATGAAAATGATAACAAACTGGGTTACGAGAATTTCAATTTACGTGGGATTTCGACAAATCTGCCTGGCCGACATATTTAGCGCACAAAACAAATTTAAACAAACTAGCAGCCCAAGAAATTAGGATAAAGTACAGTCCACATCAAAATGAGGTGTCCACAGGTATTTGTCATTTTCTTTATTTTCCATCCATAAGTTCTCACTCAGTCCTTTCCTCTGATACTTGGGTGTTCTCTGAGAAATCAGAAAGAAACACTTCTGATAACTGGATTTTAGGTTCTTCGTCATTTTCTCCCAATGAAGGACTTGTAGAAAATTGATTAATGGTGTTGAAGAATAATCAACCATCTGAAGAATGTTATTTCAAATTTGTTCCAATCCATTACCAAGGATTTTAGAAAACTTCAGTAGAAGATACTGCCTGCTGTAACCTGGGCTTTGGGCAGATGAGCTAAGTCCGCACCACACATGTGGCAAGTTCTCTAGCTCAAGCAAGATATTTTCATTGGCAACTTGCCTTGTCAGCTTTGTGAATTTGATCCTGACATGATTTGGAAAGGTGAAAAGTGTTGGGTGATAAAACAAAATTTCAACCTACTTTGGTCAAGTTTTCAAAGATTTGTAGCATATCCCTGTCGTGATCTTTATATGTCAGCGATTTTTCACTCAACACATGTGGCTTGACAAATCTGAAGCACTTGACAAAAGTTATATCCCGGAAATCCGAAAAACGCTTGACAAAGGTCACAGATGCGTACCGGTACATGTACTCTCGATGAAAATATTGCAACGGAGTCTGGTATGTGTACTTCCCCATCGCCCGGCACAGGGTACTGTCTGTAATCCTCCCCCCCCCCCCCACCACCACCGCCGCCCATCGCCAGGCACATGGGACAGTTCCTGAGCTTTATCCTGTGAAATACATTGGCCACGATTCTCCTGACAATTTTGTACCAGTACATTGGCTCTGAACAACAAACGTGATGGAAAATAAGAAAAGGCTATACAAAAGTGGACGCCCCTTTTGCTTTGGACCGTACATTTCATATTTTTGTTTCAGCATTACACAAAGAAAAGGGGATCGAGACCAATGTCCAAGGTCTGTTTGGCTTTTGTTCTTTAAGCATAGCTTACGAGGAGTTGTATGAATTCTTACCCACTGTCCTAAGGAGACGCCCGCAATCAAAAAGTCAATAAGACATCGTGGATCTGTTTTGGCTGACCTCATGCTCTTCGCTGAATTGTTCGTTTGATTCCAAAAATGCTTTTATGCCCGTTCCTAGGCATGTCTTCCCACCCAGTTGGTTGCTGGATTCATACTTAAGTTCGTGTTCTCTTCTTGTTAACTGTGTGANCTTGGATTACAATTTCTAGTCCTTTTCAACTTGGAAAATAAACATTTAGGTTACATAATACAATTTCTAGTCCCTTCAACTTGGAAAAGAAAGATTTAGAACACAATTTCTAGTCCATTCAGCTTGGAAATGATAGATTTAGAACTCAATTTCTTGTCCATTTCAACTTGGAAATGATAGATTTAGAACACAATTTCTAGTCCATTTCAACTTGGAAATGATAGATTTAGATCACAATTTCTAGTCCCTTCAACTTGGAAAAGAAAGGTATAGATCACTTCAACTATGGAAAGGAGTCTCCAACTTTGAAAAAGACATTTTCATCTTTTATTTCAACTTGTGAATGAGCACCTTGGTTTCTTTCAATATTCTTTGATGTAGATGTGTCATTGTGGTGTGAAGATTTGTAAATTGATTGATATAACACATTGATGCATATCTATACATGTTATGTCTTCATGTGTGATAATTTGGGTGAGTCAACAAGTTGTCTATCCCGAGAGAGATTGTGCACTGATTGTCAGTGTTTGAGCCCTTCATTACTCAGTGAAATCAAACATTCATTAGCGAGCGATTTTTGGTGAAACTCAGAACATTCTTTACTGTCTTGTCATTTGCATCCCAAATTTCCATCTTCATCCAAAATCCTCGATGCCTTATATTTCATGTTAGCCTGCTTTGTAGATAACTAACAGCTGCACTCAAAGAAGAATCTTAACATAACACCTTCAGCCTGCTTCATAGATTTAGGAGTTGACCACAAGAAAGAATTTAGTGGAGTTGATAACGAGTGAGAAATACTAGTACCTCTTCTGCCCTGTCTGTCTTTTTCCAAGTTTAGTTAGAGCTGTCAATCTTCCAAAAACCTCCAGTTTCTAGGGCAGTGGGCAATTCCTGATGTTTTCTTCACTAACCATAGTTAGGCTTATCTTTAGTAGCACTAATAGCTCTCTTTCCCAATCAACTTCCACTTTGTAGGGCAGTGGGTAGTTCCTACTGTATTCTTTCTTTCTTCTGTAGTTAGGCTTATCCTGAGCACTCAACTGTCTTCCTGAATAAACTTCCAATTCAAAGGTAGTTCCTGTAGTTCCTCATAAATAACCCATGCATGTAACTTACATAGCAACAAGTTATTTTCAGGGTATTTCTGCAGGCCTTGTCTTTTAAGGCGAGTAAAAAGTGCATGCGCCTCACAAACAATAGACAAGGCGTGTTTCTGTCTCTCTCAATGAAGTTGATATCATGTGGGGGCATGGGGTATTGCCGCATCCACCGCATTCCACATTTTGCAACATATGTCAAGAATGATTCACTTCATTTATCTGTGGCACTGCGGAGCGGGTAGGGGAAGGTGCCTTCACAATTTTGAGTGTGACCTAATATTCAATATGGCCGCCAGGCGGACATCTTGGATTTCATATTCTGGACTGTAACTGCAGAACGGAGTCACCGGATTGCGTCATATTTCTGTGGCACATCGGGGTGGGTTGGGGAGATGCCCAACCAATTTTGGGTGTGATTCGATATTCAGTATGGCCGCCAGGCAGACATCTTGGATTTCAATGTTCTCGTCATAATGACGTGTTAAATTATTCTTATTTCTAGGAGCTGACATGCGTCCCTATATTCCATTAGTACTGACGCATCTAATAGAGATAATCAACCGACCGAACACTCCGAAGACACTCCTGGAAAACACCGGTAAGTTGACCATCTTTCGATGGTGAAATACTCATACATGTCATATTTACATGTCATATATGATTTTCGTAAAAAATGATCTGAGACTGGGCAGTTTGCGTGCACATATCCAGTTGCTGTCTCGGAATTTTTTCTGCACAATGGCAGTTTGAGAAAGTGTAGGAAGTAGTTTTCTGTCTTAACTGAAATGAATATGGTCTCTTAAAAGTAACAAAGTGGATGTTTTAGAGCCAATTTGGCTGAGGAACCCAAAAATGAGACTTGACTTTTGGCTGAGGGGCAAGTATCATTTGGACCACTCAACGCATCCTCCCATAGCAGGGTTTTGTCTTGTTCCTCTTCATACATTCGCACACAAAGTTTGTGTGAATGGATGAAGAGGAACGAGGTAAAAACCCCTGCTATGGGAGGATGACCTAAGGTATGGTGACTTGACTTGAGGCTGACAGTGCCCATTATTAAATCAGTTGAGGGGCAGGTATCAATTGGGTTAGGTATCAAAATCTATTGGGAAATTGAGATATAACTTGAAGCTGGCATACACTTTGGTCCAGTAGGGGTGCAAAAATATTGACTCGAGGCTGAATTTGTTTGAAATTTGACTAACTGGTGCGCTCAAATTTATAGTACCGTATTCATCCCACATTTTAAAGGGTACAAGAGAAACGATTACAGAATTTGTCGACCTGGATATGTGGTGCGAACCCTAGCTGCCCATTGTCTCAGTCAAAGTTGTCGGACTGATTCATTTCACTTTCCGTTCTGAGAACTGTGGACCTCGCACTCGCAATACTCGTATACTATCAGTAATAGTGCAGTAGGTTGTAGATAAGGCGTCGGCGCATCACTTACATTCACTTGTCCACAGTTTTCTCGGTGACATGTTGGGGTTTAATTTGGCCGAAATTTTCATTTTGAATGTTGCCATCATTTCGTGTGGCTTAATTTTCAATAGTCTTAGATTCTGTTTTTTCACGAAATACTCTCTAGTTTCACTCGATAGTCTAGTTATTTTCAACTCTTCTTCACTCTGTTGTTGTCTACACTCTAGTTCTCTACACTCGCATGCTTTTTTGGCGATCTATTTTACTATATCTATGTTTTTATTTGCATGCTCAAGCACAGATTCATGTTGTTTAACCCTTACACTTCTGAAGTCACTTCTGTCAAAAATGAAGAGATATCAGTAAAACTTGAAAGGAACCTGACCCTGTCACATAGGTATTCACTTGAAAGCTCTCAGTGAGTACTTTCCAATGAATGCCTGTGGGACAAAGTTTCTGTAAGTATAGACGATTCTCGAATTTGCAGATCTGTGCACTTCTGCCGAAATCACAACCACAACCTCGATCTGAATCCATCTGACATGACGCAATCCATGATTCAGCAATGGTCGACTCTGACGCAACGTCGTTGAAGTCTCAGTCGTGGGGTTCTCTGCGTCATGTCATTCAGTTTCAGACCGAGGTTGTGTTTGTGATTTTGGCGAAAGTGCGCAGATCTTTCTCGTTTACGTCAATTTGGGATTTGTCTATTGTAGTTCTGAATTGGGCACGAATTCTATTTTGATAAAAGTGCCGTTGGGAGTGGAAGGGTTAAAAATGTGGCTCAAAACAGAGTTATGAATTTGACTTCAAACATATTCCTGAAGTTTGAAATCTTCTGTGGTACCAATCTGCCAATGCCCATTGCTACGGGATGACAAGAAAATGAACTGAATTTAATACTCTCCTATCTGATTTAAGAGGTCAGCATAGGGCTGATGCATAAATATTTACGGGTATACCAAATTGCTTGTCCCGGGACACGCTTTGTTCGTGGGACGGCACCGAACGCAGTGACTCAATTTTGCAAGGATGTGTGGCGCACACATTCTTGTAATTGTGAATCCAAATTGACGCAGGTTATGCATTTTGCCCGTGTCAAGGTCAGTATTTGATTCACTGACCTTTTAAATCAGATCGGAGAGCATGATTGAAGAAAACTGGTCCCGGCATCTTAAACAAAAAATTTGTTTGACTTTTCTACTGATTTGGGAAATCTCATTGAAAAAAAAATTGCATGTGTGTGCTTTAACAATGAGCACATATTATAAGCACACAGAATGAGTTTTGGTACCAGTTACCATGGTTACTGCAATGTGTCAATTTCTTGGCAGTCCCACTCGTTTTCAGCCTCATTTCTGACATAGAATGTCGCTCTGTTTTATAGTCCAGTTCCAAATTCTTACTCAGCTCTTTATGGATTCTTACTCAGCTCTTTATGGATAGTTGGTAGCATAGGTCTGCTAGGAATGTGGCTCTGTAGCTGGTAGCATACATATGAATTCATGTCAGTGACTGTGAGATGCACTCATATCCTGAAGCTGGTTAACTGGTAGCACACATACAAATCCATGTCTACATGTACAAGAGTGGAAATCATGTCTGTTAGCTGTGTCGCAGACATAAAACTTGCCGACATGAGGCAGCACACATAGGTATGGCTTGCAGACATGGTCTCACCGAGATTTCCGTATCTGTGCCACCAGCTAATATGTAGTAGGGGAGGCAGTTGAAAATTAGGAAATGGAAAATATAGCCTGGCATGACTCAGTTTGTTGGAACTATTACCGCGAGTGCTCAGTTACCGTCATAGAACCCGTGTGTGCTAAATTCTTGACTTGCGTTCTCTAAAAATCACTGCACTATATTGAAATCCCTGAGCATCTGGAACCCTTAACTTCGACCCGGGTAAATTAAATAATTCCTTGATTGTGGTCGAACCCATGCGGAAGTTCCAAAATTGATCCTTGCAATTTCATCCTATTCTGGCTGATTTTGGCCTGGGTCAAGGTTGAAACGAAAGTTGAATGGTTCCTGAGGTTGGGTCTGGATTTCAGTGCAGTGTGGTACAGGGCTAGAATGTGAGCAAGTCGAGAATTTTTGGATAGAATGGAAAATTCTCAAGATGTATATGAGAAAGGGAACTACTTCTCTTCACAGCAACCGTCACATTGAGTGTTACACCAAAATCTAAAGAGTGAACCAAATTGAACTGTGTGCAATTTAGGCTGTATTAAGTCTTCTATAAACTGGATGATGAGAGATAGAGATCAGCCGCCATGTTCTCGTTCTCCCACGGTATTCATCGCTTCAACGGCTCCCGCCATCTTGGTTTCTTTCTGCGGAGATTCCCACGTTCGCATTTATCTTTTAGGCAATCCCAAACTTATGATTTAAGTTGCAAAATACAAATTTGTCTACCAGATATAAGTGCGCATGTGTGAGTTTCCAAGAAATCCAGCAGAAAACAAAAGATGGTTGGGTGCCGTTGAGACCGAAATAGCGAATATTACAGCAAGGCTGATGTTTAGGCATAATATAGGGAATGCATTATTGTGCACTCTGTTGTTCTTCGTGTTAACATTCTTTTTGCAATTTTATCTAGTTCTGTCGTTTGCACTATTTTCCTGCAATTTGTCGTCAAAACTAGTCAGTCGTTGTCAAGCCTTCTCTGGCTTTGGAATTATTATGCCTGGAAAAAAACAGGCTGCTTAACTCCAAACTTTAGACGTTTATCACAGTCTCATTCAAACAAAAGGCAGAATTTAGCACGGCCTGCAAATTTAGAAGACAGGATCTCCACTTGTAGTGAGTGGGAGTATAGGTGATTAATGTAACGGCTACACTCTACACTAAATGTACTCGGCAGTACACATCAGAGCTGTTACGTTAATCGACTGTTCTCCCACTGATTACAAGTATATATGCTTCTGGTGGCAAGTCCTGCCAGTGGAATATGAACAGTATTTTGAACACACAAAAAATGCAGCTAGAAGTTAGATAAGATCTAGAGGCCCGTGGCTTTGGTCTTTGAGGACGTTTCAAGTATTTTTGCTGGAATAATGACATTGATGGCAGATTGCATCGTATTTCCTTCACCACTTATCGGACTTTTTCCTCCCCAAGTTTTACACTTTATGGTAGTTTTCGTCGTTCGTTTTTGTCCTTGTTCGTATTTCGTGCTTATTGACGGCCATGTTTCTATCTATCATCACAAATATGTACCGTAGTCAGTATTGTAGTGTTATTTAACAGTCATATATGGCTTTGCACTTCGTCTTCGGCCAAGTATAACAAACGTTAAAAGTGATGTGTGCAAACAGCACCTAGTACCATGCCTACTATGTATCAAATCATGTGCAGGTGTTGAGTTGAAACTAAGTGCAAATTCCAATTTGGAAGGTGGAATTTGTGAATTCATAAATTGGCGAAAAACTCATGGAAATATTGAGAATGTGGAAATGCAGTGCTTGAGTGTTTTAATAGGCCTGTTTCCACTATACAACGGATTCCACTGCAGTTAGCAGCGCTGGAGCGGTTTTCACAGGGCTTTGGATAATATTTCGATGGTTCAACAATACATGGCCTGTTAATTATCCCAGTGCCCGTGAAAACCGCTCCGGCGCCGCAAACCGCAGTGGAATCCGTTGCAGTGGAAACAGGCCTTTAGACTTGTGATCAAGAGGCAACGGGGGTGATTCCCAGCTGTCAGTCTGATCTCTTTCAGTCTAACTCTGTTAAGGATCAAGTGAGTGCTGAACGGGCTACTCCTTCAGATCCTGAGAATGGTTTATGGTGTGACCAAGGGTAATAGTGTAAAATGCTTTGAGACTGTATTATAGGAAAGAGCTAAACAAAAGCAAAAACAAAAACAAAAACATGTACATATTGCAGTGCCATGCCAATACTGTTTCCTCACTTTCATAAATTTGGACCATCCGAACACAATTGAAAGTGACAAGTGAACACATGTACTTCCTGTATTTTCTAAACAGCTGCTTTGAATCAAATATGCAGCAAGCTTCCTTCCCTGAGGATTTGGTGATAATTATCAGATTCGGGCATGGGATTGACCTCAGTGAAACTTGGCACTCAGAACATGCATACAAACCTTTATCATAAACGCTTCTTATACTTGGCTCCAACTGTTGTTTGCATAATGGTCTTTCACAATCCAGTCAGAATGTTTTCATTTCAGTGTAGCTTATTGTAAGAAAACGTTCAAAGCATTGCCTGGCCTACATTGTACATACAATTACAACCATATCTTGCATTCTGACCCTTAGAATATGGGATTTTGACACCAATACTTGGCTAGTTACTCATTTGATAAGACACCATAGGGATTTCATCTTTGCTCAGGCAATTTATACAAAGAGTGTCACAGACTTCATTAATATTATACACCGATTCATTATTGTGTCGTAGTACATTTTAAGTGGAGTTGGCGCGCCTTGTGTACCTGGATATCAGCACGCGAGAGTTCAACGAATGCTTGTTATATGCAATGGACTGTTGACGTCCGTAGATTAGTACATTGTTGTCTGGTACGAAACGTTACAGCGCTTTTGCACTCAAAGTAAAAGTATGAAGTGCCGTGAACTTTTTTGAGGAATTTGTGAAATACAGAGAACATGAAAACTGCTGCCCAGAACTATCT
The DNA here is from genome assembly GCA_002633025.1 of Notospermus geniculatus. NCBI lineage: Eukaryota > Metazoa > Nemertea > Pilidiophora > Heteronemertea > Lineidae > Notospermus > Notospermus geniculatus. Next base: position 63,982 of record NMRB01000710.1, read on the forward strand.
CTAATGCCTAAAATTTCATTGTGCGAATGATAAATTTTCACAGTTTAACCTGTGCAGGAAAATCTGTTATAAAATTTTCCGTGTTATGATACAACTTTCCCCTCTGTTATTTTCTTGGTAGCTTGTTGTGCGATCCAACAAGCTAAAAAAAGTCACAAAAGCTGTTATTTGCTGAAAATTTCACTTCTTCAAGATTTTCCTTTTTCATCTGAGGGTGACCCCCTCAGGTCAAAAAAATAATGGCGTGTGTGGTTGAAAAAACTTGCTTGAACAGAGACGAGCTGTAACATTTGCAGAAGTTGTAACATTGTACTAGAAGTGTGTAATCGTACTAATCCTGCATGAGCATTGGAACGAGGTGTTCTTGTCATTATGACTATCGAGTGTATATCGTCTAATGTTGGCCCAGGCTCTGGAATAAACTGCAACACCATGTGGCTATTTTACACACCGTATTTGACTTTTGGAGGCTTGTAGTTTGGAAATGGACAATTGTTGATCGCCTCACTACTGATACATGTACGAGCATAAGTTGAAGTTGATGCAGAATTTCACTTCTTGTTGGATATAAGCGCATTGTTGCTGTTTTGTAGTTCTAAGTAGACCATCCATTCCACGACAGAATCTCATTTCTGCACACGTAATCAGACATCATTGGTGCCCAAAAGTTCAGATCTCATTAGTGCCCACATAATCAGATCTCATTGGTGCCTACTGAATCAGGTCTCATTGGTGCCTACACTAAATCAGATCTCATTGGTGCCTACTACCGTAATTCAGATCTCATTGGTGCCCATGCAATCAGATCTCATTGGTTCCCACTAAATTAGATTTCATTGGTGCCCACTTAATCAGATCTCATTGGTGCCCACTTAATCAGATCTCGTTGGTGCCCACTCAATCAGATTTGATTGGTGCCCACTCAATCGGATCTGATTGGTGCCCACTTAATCAGATCTCATTGGTGTCCCCTAATCAGGTCTCATTGGTGTCTACTAAATCAGATCTCATTGGTGGCCACTACAGATCTCATTGGTCCCCACCGAATTAGGTCTGTATATAGTTGGCATAATATATCAATCCTTCAATCTCTGGCGTCCTGTGATCGACGCTTTGGCACCACAAGTTTAATACTTGGCACCGACGTTGTTGCTTATGTAACTGCAGTTTCTGGAACATGTGGTGAAGATTGAGTCATAAGGGCCTAGCCCGCATGAAAAAGAATCTGAATCTCTGTTTCCTTATGAATATGTCGTTGAACTGTGATCTGAGGGTCAACACCTGATGATATGCTGCCCCTCTTATTGTTGCACCGCATTTTAACTGTGCTTATCAGAACACGATGTAACTTCCGTGTTGGAGTATTATGGGATGTTTCCCAGCCAATGGGAACAGCCAATGCCTGCTTGCTTTCTTGTCGTATGGAGACAATTTGGGGTGTGATGCGAGCCAATCAGTACACGTGGTGTTTTCGTTTACTTCAGTGGCCTGTTTGCCTCCTGCGTGCATTTTCATGTTTCTCTGTAGATACAAAGAGTGTCTCTGTAGATACAAAGAGTGTAGATGACTTGGTTGCGTCACAAAATTGACAACTCCACAGTATTATTATATCTGTACTATATATTCATCATATATATATTTTCACACGGCTGGTTGCTGTCCTTGTTTAATGTTTCAGGAAAATTCTCCTCTTAATGTCTGTATGTCATGCCCGTAATTGTATACCATAATGTCTGTAATTGTATAACATCATACAAGTTATGGTATTACTGAAAGTGCTGACAAACTTGTCGCATAATCTTGAAATTCATTTGAAGAAATCTATTACAGTGACATACAAATTGGCACAAGACAAACAAGCTTTGCTAGCAGTTATTCTGTGCCTGCAAAATGTTGTGCATCAATTGGAAAATATGTCGCTTTGGAAGAACCTAAAAATATGTCGCTTTGGAAGAACCTAAAAATATGTCGCTTTGGAAGAACCTAAAAATATGTCCCTTTGGGAGAACCCAAAAATATGTCCGTTTGGAAGAACCTAAAAATATGTCGCTTTGGAAGAACCTTCTTGTATGTGCCTGCTGAGAAATCTCGGTCTCTGTGCTGGCGTCTTGTCCCATTATGGGTCTTTGCAGTAGTGACAAATTGGAATGCGACACAAGATTGAAAAATATGCTCTGATGTGTTTCTTTCAAACTGGGGTTGTCTTGAAATTTTTAGGAAATGTCCCTTTTACAAGATAATGAGAGGAATACCAATTAACTAATACCTTTGCCAGTCATCATGTGCCAAAAGTGTGGGTTAACTTTTGAGCACATTGAATGAAAGTCAGTGACTTTCTAGAAACCCAGTTGGATAGTGGTGGTGGTAGCAGTGGGGGGGAGGTGCGGTTCCAAGGGGGGTGCATTGGGTGCACACCCCCCTTTTGGCCATCTGTAAAATCGACCGTGAAATTCTGAAATTTGGAACAAATCATTGAAATTCACCACAGATTTCAATGTTTCTAGCACAGTGCGCCCCCTTTTTCCCGAAGTCGTGGATACGCCACTGGGTGGGGTGGGGTCTTCAGATGTGTTTGAAGAAACACGTCTGCTGTTAATAAGGACGGCAACCAGCCAATATTTTGATGATATTTTGAATGAAAATTTGATTTGCCTGTATGTTTATGTTGATTCGTTGTCTTTCTCTGTTTTCTTCCCATTTATATTTGCTCCCCGTCTCGTCTCTTGTTCCCATGGTACCCGTTAGCGATAACAATTGGTCGCCTTGGTTTAGTATGTCCACAAGAAGTCGCCCCTCTGTTGCAACAGTTTATACGGCAATGGTGTGTAGACGTTTTTTATTTTTCACTTTTTACAATTTGATTTACGCAATACTCGTAATACGTAGCAAATGATGTAAATATTCGAAAAAAAGCAAAACAGATTAAGTTGTTTATCTGAATTCTTGTTGTAGTTCTATTGTGTGCATATGAGTAAGTTACTTGTGTTCTGCTGCTTATTGTAAACTGAATGGACAGACGTCTTTTTTTCCGGGGTCTCGCCCCGTCTAACACTTTATTTAGTTCGGTCGACGGATTGCACACTAATGTGATATCGATGGACACCTGGAGTGGACCTCGGTTGATTTGTTCACTGTAGTCGTTTAGCTATCCCACCGTGATCTGTTTATCTGTAAGTGGCATGAAAAAGCCTTAGCAAGCTTGTCCGTTCATACTCAAGCTGTACTCTTTCTTGATCTCTCAAACGACAGATCCAGGTCTAAACGTAGACATCATCCATGCACACACTAATTCGCTGTGAGTCACAGTATTGTTTATTCATATATCATTCATTCTTCCCGATTTTTGGCAGTTAGGAGTCGGACTGGTAGAAAAATGTGCCACTTTTGGCAAATGTGGTGGAGGCATTATGAAATGCAGGTATCTGCAATTTCAATGCGACGTCAACAACCAAGCTTTATTTTATCATATTGACCCAAAGATAATCAGCATCATGGCTGAGCTGTTGGAAGCTCATTAGGCAAAAATAAGTAGTATTTCAGTTTCTATGGCCTTAATAGTGACTCAGTGGGAGACATCATACTATAGCATCTAGTAACTTAGTGAAACACATCAGTTTACTCAGTGGCAGGCATGCATCATGCTGTGGCGTTAGTAACTTACCGGTAATCACACACATCATCATGTGGCATTTTGAGACTCGATGGCAGTAACATCCTTGAAAGGATGCTTGCCTGTTCCTGGCACCTGGCCTGCAGTTGTTGCTCATACACAGCAGAGTCTGCCGAGGCATTCTGCAAATGTGAAGTGCCTTGTCCAAGGACCGATGGAAAAATATCCTGCACTCATGAGAATCAAACTCAGAATTCTGTGTCATTTCTGTCATACGTACTAACTTGACTGCTGTGCATTTTAAAAAGACTTGTGCATAGTCCTACTTTGAAACCACCTGCAGTCATGTTCAATACCGGTAGTCCATCTACCAGTTTGATTTTTAAACTGTCACCAATAGGGAAGAATGCCATGTTTACCGTTTATGACATGTCGTCTGCTCCTGTCGTGATCGTCTGCTTAATGTTGTCGTGTTTTTTCCTCTCGACAGGTGTGCATCTCTGCGTAATATCAGAGACAACGAGGAGAAGGACTCCGCATTTCGTGGCGTGTGCCACATGATCAGCTTCAATCCAGGTGGAGTCGCGCAAGACTTCATCTTCTTCTGTGATGCCGTAGCTTCGTGGGTCAACCCGAAGGAAGAACTGCAGGAAATGTTCTTCAAGGTAGGGACCTGTTTGTGTGTCTGCACGTTACTAAAAAAGCAGCACATACTACATGTAATATGACCTCTACAAAAAAAAAAAAAAAATGACCTCTATAAAAAGGGGCTGTTCGTTTTCATCAATTGAGGAACCTGATTTGTGATCCTTGAGAAAATGGAGAAAGTTATGAAGCTGCAAATTGCAGCTATTATTCTGTACAGCACAACAAATAATCCCTGCAATTTGCATAGCCTTTTCCGTTTTCCCAAGGATCACAACTCAGATTCCTCAAGTGACAAAAATGAACAGCCCCTTTGAAATGTCAAATATTATTAAACGTCTGCTTGTGTTTCAGATCCTGCATGGTTTCAAGAACCACTACGGCGATGAGTATTGGGGCCGATTCGTTGAGCAGTTCCCTCTGCCTCTGAAGGAACGCTTAGCGGCCACATACGGCGTCTGAAGGGTCTACCGCAATGTAAGTCATAGAAAAAGGGCTGCTATCAGTCACAATAGACTATATCACTCCAAAAGAGCGCAGCACCTGACGGGTAACTACAGCGTCACGACGTCCCGTACTCATTCCATGACATCTTGACTTGAGACGACGTCATGATCGCTGAAACAAGTGGAGGTTTTTCGAGTGACGTCATGGCGTTCAGAATGGGGGACGGGACGTCGTGACGCTGAAGGCCTAGCCAGCAACCCGTCAGGTGCTGCGCTCTATTGGAGTGATAGAGTCTATTTAGAGTTGAATATTCAAATCAGCAAAAAAAGTCTTACGGGAAAGTGTGCATGATGAAAATATGAACTCTCTCTTACTGAATCAAACTTGAAGAGAGACAGATTCTGAACACTTGCCTCTTGAGCCACTCTGTCAAATTTTTGAGTTCTCAGTGAATATATTTGCCAAATGTAAGAGGTGAATTTCTCGATTTTTCTCTACCCATTTCGTTTCTGTTTTTCAGCACCAGGGGAACCAGGGTCAAGGGACATGCCGTCATAGCGCCACAGGGCCGCGCAGGGACAGGGACCGCAACCAAGGGGAGGGGGGACACCCTCTTGCATCGATGCTCATTGGTTATCCAAATATCATCATTGCAGGATAGTAACAGACACCCGGGAAATAATTAGGTCAATCATGTCGTTATTAGCGGGTGGGACCATGGGCAGGGTAGGTCATAATGGGCTGCCGGGCTGGGCTGGGCAGGGCGGGCGGAGTTCAGAGTTGGGAGAAATCCAAATCAGTGATTCTTGGGAGATGGCTGAGACATCGGGCAGGTTTGTGCTGGGTAAAAAACAACAGCGATGATTAGTTGATGAAAACATCGGGTTGAACTGATTTCGGTGACATTAAGATCGATGTGGTGGGTTGGGAGTTTAAAATCTTTGGGAAAACATCAGGATCATCTGGGTTACTGCGAACAGGGACACGTACTGGTATCATTTTGGGAACTCAATCAAGTCGAACTAGGACAGGGCCAGGGGTGTACATACATACATCAGATTTCTGGAAAGATCAACAATTTTAGAAGTAGAGTGTATCGTACTATAAGATTCATATCAAACATGGTGGTTTTCAAACATAGTGTTTTATTGTACCTTGGATGACCAGTTGTCGGCACCTTAGAGCAGTTTTAAATTTTGATTAAAAGCTTTTTGCTGAATGTGCATAGAACTGTAACATTGTCCTAGACGTCTGTCCTCTTGCAAAGGAAAAACTCATTTAAAATGGTTACCTTCATATATACAAGGCTTGATTTGAATTTAACTGCAGGACTGATTGTCTGACGTACCATTTTCCTGATTCATTGTATTCTAGCCTACTTCACATTACAATCGACGCTTTCTATGCTTGATATGTCTCGCCGCATCTACGGGGTGCCGACAACTGGACATGGCCGACGTTAGCATGTTCACCCTTATCAGTAGTAAGCACACCGATGTTAAATGATTGAATCATCCTCTTTTTTCTGGTACAGAGATATTGTAGCATGGTCGGATGTATTTCTTGCTTGTAATGTATCGTCACGTAACCTAGGAATGTCCAGTCATTGCTCAGCGCGCTTCGCATAATTCGCCAACGGCATACCTGCTCGTGAGAATTCGTTGAGGCAGAAAAACTCGGGAGTTGAATGATGGAGACTCGGAATTGAGATTGGCAAGATAATTCCATAGCTGTGATTACGAACTATCAGAAAACCTAAATCTGGTCACTTGAGGAGTGATCAGTTGCAGTGTGTCGGTATTTTGGGTGAAATCGGTAAAACGTCATTCTTTGGACTTACTGGGATGTTTTTGGAGTTAACCCCTTCAGTGTTGATTCCCAGTACCACAATAGTGCGTCATGATGCAGAAAAGTCAGTCGGCCACAGTAGTGACTGCAACACCCCATACGCCATTCTCTAGCCACTTTCTCAGTGGCGGCGCCTAGCAGGAGAATGCATAAGTGACGTCACAAGTGACGTCATGCACAAGTGCACAAGTGACGTCATGACACTGTTTTCAAGTGAAATTGTGCGGAAACGTGTGTTGCGCAGTGATGTACCTATTCCACCAAAATCCGGCCGGAACTGAAATGTTTAAAGTCCATGGATAGTTGATGTCAGATGATACATACAACTTAAAAAGATAACGAATATTGCGAGGCATTTTGCTTTCATTTGAAAAATAATGAGTGTTGCTAACTAATAATTATTCATGCATAATAGTAATGATTATGAAGATCACTTGTTTTCACCTGGCAACGTCCAGAACGGTTGCCTGGCAACTGTGTTAATCATATTGCTGTTGCAATTCGCAAGCGCTTGGCTAGGATTGTCGTCGTCGTGGCAACTTTGAAGTAAATTGTCGGATTATGAAATCTATGGTCAGTGCATCTTTGAGAGGTGATGGTAAATACAAATGAGTCCGGGGGTGTTGGTGGAGTCCGAGATTCCTTCGAACCAGATTTCACGGAATTCATCTCTTCTTTGTGTCATTCATAAAATAGCTGTCCTTTTATTTCAAGCGAACGTTTTTATCCTAACAATGTGTTCAATTAATTCATTTCACGTGGTTTACTGAATATTTGTTTTAACAAACCCTGTACAGTACCTTATTTCGATTTTTTAATGCAAAATGTGCTCAGTAACCATCTTTAAGTTGAAATTAGGTCTACTGGGTGTCCCTGAAACGTGTGTCGCACTGGCCTTAAAATCCAGTGTGTACCAGGTTTAAAACTCAATTGAACATCACACAACCTGGTCCCCAGAAAATATGGAGGGACACTTTTTTGGGACACACTGTATAAGCACATATAATTACAGAATTAAATATTATTTGCAAAGGAGTTTGGCTGTGTTAAATCACTTGAAGGTTGCATACTGTAAACATGAATATATTGTAGTTGGCATTTTGACAAGTTCTCATATTGTGCAAAATTTGCCGTACTTGATGTGACTTTCCCAATGTAGCTATAAAACTGAGATACATCTCTGATTAAAAGAATGAGCAGAGGGATCATTGTCAAGGCCTATTTCTTGGAGAAATCAGGGTTTATATTGGGAGAAAGGTATCAAATCTGTCAAACTCTCTTCAATTTTCAATGAAGCCTTCGGAAACTTTGTAGATTTTGAATTATCTGAAGCACTGTACATTCACAAAAAAAACTACTGTCTTGCTTTTCTAGATGAAAATATTGAACAAAATATTCAAGTTTACAGTTCAGTATTGCAATCTCTTAAACCTGCACTAATCATTAATATCATTATTAACCCCTTATTATGTAACTCCACAAATGTTTATTGTCTGATTTTCGCACATGAGAATTGTGCGTAGAGAGAAAGTTGAAAAAAAATTGTGGCACAACAGCCGAGAATACTTTCTAGATTTGAAGCTCTGCAGGTGGGTTGAAGGATGGTGCACCCAAGTGTTACTTGGTTCATTACAAATTTCTTGATTTGAGCACTTCGAAGGATATGGACGTTTCAGAGAAGTCTTGGTCCTGTTCTGAATAGCTTTGACCACTTCAATACCAGACATTGCGTCATTATGGTGTCACAAAGTGCATTTTTGTACGTGACGCTAGTGCATTACGTGCGTGAGGCCATGGCAGCGTCAGATGTCGTGGACCGGTAAAGTGGTCTATGGTAGCTAAATGGAACAGAGTGCTCCTGGAGAGCTTCTCAGTGAAGAGTCTGTTGTTAATTGCAGTCGTCGGATTGGCTACCTGTCGTGAAGTGTAGCTCTTCTATCGAAGGTTCTACATAAGTAGTTCCAAAAAATTATGATAAAGGCCATATCTATTTTGTTAACTCCTGTAAGCAATAAAAAGTGGAAGTTGAAAGTGAAAATGATCAGACCAAATTTTACCCTTGATGAGGTTGAACACACAGTCTAAACCTAGTCCTTTGTGATAGACACTTGTTGCATAGAAAATTCACGGTATCACGTTTATTTCAGTGATTCTGCTGGTGACCTGATTGACTCCTCGTTTGGTGATGGGCGAATGCCCTGCTGATCTTCATTGAAGAGGTTGCCTACCATCCGAAAAATTCCCCACTTGAGCTATACACCCCTCAGACAAGGGTCCCAAACGTGGCACGGTGCCTGCCACTGGATATCTGATAGGTCGTTAAAATCTGGCCAGTCTAGACATTCTTACTGAGGGGTGTGTGCTACCTTTAAATTAGAATCATTGGCCCGTATGCTCCAAGTGAAGATTATCTTGAACTCAGGCTGAGCCACAACTTTTCCATTGTCACATCACACCGTGGCAAACCTAAACAATGTGGAACCCGCCCTGCGGTTTATCCCGACAGGTCGGCGCTGTGAGCGCTTGTACCGAAACTACGTCATTGACGTCATTTTAGGTGTCATTGACGTCATGTTAGGTGCTGACGTTGTGTCATGAAAAAAATGCCTGTACATTTTTCTACAGGAAAAATGACACGAAAGACGTTGCTTTTATCGCTATTGTATCCCTTCATTTTAAGAAAAAAAGTTGTGAGATTAAAAGAAAATTTCATCCGCTACACGATGGTGTAAGTTTTACTGCCGGGCGACCAACACAAATGGTTTATTTTCACGCCAGAAATAAATGGAAATAACGTTAGAAAAAAAGCGACTTTGGTACAAGTGCTCGCAGCGCCACGTCGTGACGTTAGTGTGCGGGTTCCTCATTGAAAAGTTGTGGCTCAACTTGAGTTCAAGATAATCTTCGTTTGGTGCATACGGCCCATTGTGTTTAAGCTAAAATGTGCAAAGTTAAAAATTTTACTCTTTACCCCTGCCTTCACCAATTGATTCGTTAGAAAACCTAGGAAAGGCTTGTGTGGTGCAATCCTAGCGCATGAATCTGGATGTCGTAATTGGTGAAACTGGTGTGTCTTCACGAAATCGTTTACGTTACGGGTAACTTTTTTATGCACATCACGTGTCGTCAGTTGTCAGGACAATCCGTTTGAGAGAAAAACGCTTCGGTTTCCTCAGTGTCGTGGTGGAAATTTCGTTCAGATTTGCCACTGTTGTAGGATGTGTGGTCTTCAAGAAGTTAGAACTAGTGAAATTCTATTCCATAATGTTGATAGTTAGTCT
>NMRB01000710.1:73874-130671 GCA_002633025.1 Notospermus geniculatus
GCATCAGAAATCTTCCACAACGAACCTCAATTGTCCTTCAGTGGCGAAAAAATAACTAACTTTTGCTCAAACATTACCTCATTCGGTGTGTGACACCTATTTGAACGCCCCCTTTTATTGTGATAGGTGTACATATTTGTAAATTTGGTCCTTGTGGTGTGTATCTTAGCCGACATGCCCGTAATATTCACTTGGTCTTCAGCATCCCCTCAAACGTGGCCTTCTGGTGTAACCTTAGTGTTTTACGAATGCTTGAAATTTGTTTAAGCAGGTGCCGAACTTTGTGTTCATTCAGTTTTGTCTTTCATGTAACAGGCGCGGATCCAGAGGGGGGCCGAGGGGGCCGCGGCCCCCCGTATTTTTGGGACACCAACAAAAAATGGGTCACTAACTCCGAAAAAATGAGCAGATAGATGAGGAAATCATGCCCCCAGATGCTTGGAAATCGTATCTAAGTGCATCTGGAATTCAAAACCCCCGTTGTGGCTCCGCGCCTTGCGACTCTACTCCGTCAGCCTGTGGCTCATGGTGACCGGCCCCCCGTATTCCAAAATCCTGGATCCGCCCCTGTGTAATACGTTTATGTCCAGCGGCTGTACCACACCCTTTAGTGATCTGTTTATACTCTGTGTCTAAAATTTGTTGTTCTAGGATTATGGAGAGTGGGGTTTTTCGCGTAGGTTTTTTCGTAGGTTTTTTGCATGGCCAACGAATTGTGAGTAGGGCCACGTCTCGGCTGTGATGGCTTACAAAGTTTTTTTACAGCAACCATGAAAGCAAGTTTAGAAATTGATGTTACTGGTAATCTCATTCTAGTCATATCCCTGTTAAAGCGTATGGCTCGTGGGGTTTGTTCACATTTTTGGTGGTACCTTCCATAGAGAGTGAATCTCGCCTCCAGGCAAAGCCGTGCTCCAGCCATATGCAAAACCTGTGCACAAATTCGAACGTAAACACTGGGGACGAGGTTCCATTGAAAATGGGTTAAAATGGGTTAATGACGTTTTCAAATTCAGTCGGTCAAAATGTACATTTTGTGCCACTCGCATTGATTTTGAAGCGGTAGATTTTGCAGAATACGCCTCCGAAGTTTAGCTATCTAATGCATTTCCCATTAAACTAAAATCCTTCTTTCGCCTTTTTCTCAAAATGACGCTTGATATTGAGATGGCGCCCAAGCTGAATGTAAACAAACCCCACGAGCCATTCGCTTTAATATTTCCCAGCCTTGAAAGCAGGCATGGTGAGCAGTTTATGCTGATCTTCCACACAACTGGCTGTTGGGTAAATTGAGACCTGGGGTTTAAATTTTCCCTGCATTTATTCTCAGGTCATTGGGACAGCTGGGGAACTCTTAATGAAACCTAGTACAGTATTCACTATTTCCGTATTTCCAGTTGGGATGCAATGTCAAAAAAATATCAAGGGTTTGTTTGTGATCAGAGTTGATTGTAAACTCAATGTGGTGTAATTCTGAAAATCTACTTCATTTTCTGTACTGGTAGGCTACCAAATCCAAAGAAGAAAGCACAAAATTGACACACAAAGTGGTAAATATCAAGAAGTCAACTTCCAGGACTCAGCAAATTTTCGACCCCAACCGGGGTCATCTTCAGGCTGGCACTTTTCCACACTGGATTTTAGTGTGGAAAAGTGCCAGCCTGAAGAAGACCCCGGTTGGGGTTGAAAAGTTGCTAAGTCCTGGAAGTTGACTTCTTGGTAGGCTACCAAACATATTTAGGGAATACATGTATTAGCTAAGATTTCAACGAACTCTGTTTTGTACTCAAGTACAATGTAGTGCATCCTGAGAACATCAGGGGTTCTTAGTGCTCACTCTCCTCGTCACGAACCTGATGTTCTCAGACTGCTGTAGTGTGGAGTAGGGCCGTTATTTCAGTTGGCCCTGCCCCACTGATAAAAAATTAATATAGAGACCTTGCAAATGACGTCACAAGCCGCCATGCTGGGGGCACATGCTGCAGAGGCGCAGCGAAATGAGCCGTGCATGTCCCAATGACGTTACGTCAAACAATGGCTTGGCGCACTTCACGCAAGTTACGTCACGGTCGGCTCACACCTCTGCGCCCTGTGCCCTCCAGCATGGCCGCCAGGATGACGTCATTGCAAGGCCTCTACAGAACATTATATACAATTTTGGGGGCAATATTAACGATATTCCATTTGGGGTGTTTTCCAGATCACATATTTCTGATGATATTTGACTAGGCCTCCGATCTTGCTGCATGGTTGTTTTTACTATATGCCATGTTAATGGCATTTTTAGGTTGCCAATCGTCGAGACGTTTTTTTTCCAATGACAATGCAAGTTATATTCTTTCTGAGCTTTCGTTGTTTTTTTTGAAAGCTCAGTTATATTTTTATTGATGATGATAATCATGATGATATTTACCCTGTTACGTGGCAGGCATAACAGGGATGTTTATAAACCTGTCGTGATTTTTTATCGGGTGAATATGTTCTTATAATGTGACAGGTATTTGTGGGTGGTGTGACAATCCTGCCGTGGGTGGTGCGCGCGTGTTGAAATCCTGGGAAGTTTTTTCTGGGGTGAGATAAATTTGTTCCTGTTTTAAGGGGATTAGATAATCTGTACTTAGAGATGCTATACATACTTGTGTTTTTATGATGGTTTTATGATAGTGATGTGTGAGACATATTCTGTGACTGTGCGGGACTTAGGCCTAATATTTGATTGAGTACATAGTGTGGTTGGGTAGGGCTTTAAGCATGTGTGAGTGGGTGGGACTTCAATTGTCTATATATTTTTATACGTGGGTTTATTTTTTATTGCATTTACTTGTTGTTTTTATTATTATAAGTATGTAATTTATTATTACCGTATTTTTCGGACTATAAGGCGCAGCCTTTTTCCTTGAAGAAGGGTCTAAAATTGGGGGTGCGCCTTATAGGGTGGTGCGCCTTATCTGCGGATCCAGTCTGACAATTTGATCAGAAGTGTCAAGACACTGACGAACCCAAGCATTCAAGCATGCATGGATGCATGCAAGCCAAAGTCATTGTCACACTGCTGGTTGACAGATGATGCAGTGAACTGTGAACTGATGAAGTTTCAGTTAGGCCTAATTTGTCACAACAAGCTAAGAAATCATACAACCAGATCCATCAGTACCAACAGCAGAATTGCAGATGTCAATGGGTTCAAACAAGGCAATCAGACCCATGCATTGTATGTGTATAATTTGCACTGACGCATTCACTGACAGGACTGCGCCTTATAGGGAGGTGCGCCTTATGTATGGATTTCATCAGAGATTTTGGGTGAAATTGGGGGTGCGCCTTATAGTCAGGTGCGCCCTATAGTCAGGAAAATACGGTAAGTTGAGTTGGCGACTGAAATGTGATAGGCCCTATGGCTAATTAACGAAACCTCTTCTCTTACCCTCCTAGTTCAAGTGGTACAGCCAGCATCATTCTTCACCTCGCGTGTTGTGCTTCATTTGTTCATTTCTAGAAAGTATTCTTGAGTTTGTTGCGTTTTATGAGTAATGTGTTTAGTTCAATCTCTACTTGAGCGTGCTGTTTACGGTATCGATGGAAAGTGTGTTCGTACACGTCTGTTTGTGTTGAGGTTGAGCATGATAGGTAGGCCTATTTGGTGACCTGCCCGAGTGGCATGTAGGGCCTACCAGCTTACACTTCATGGAGAAAAAAACGAACTAATGTTTCAATCATGTATCCAAAGCGGGTGTACTTTCTGAAATTGACAACATGCCAGGTCAGGCGTGGATCCAGGGGGCGTGCCCCCTTTCGGGCAACAAATCTGTAAAATTGACCATGAAATTCTGAAATTTGGAGCAAATCATTGAAATTCACTGCAGATTTCAATGTTTCTAGCACAGTGCGCCCGCTCTTTTCTGAAATTGTGGATCCGCCCCTGCAGGTGCAACTCCTTGGAAAGTAAGTAGGGCCTAGGCCAACATGGACAACTGTTTTCTGCAGACAGCACTTGGCGTTTCCTCTATATCACTCAGCAGAGCAGAGCAAGTGTCAGCATGTAGAAGTGAGGGGGATAATTCAGCGCCAACGTCTTAAACTTCACAATCAGACACATAGTGCCTTCAAACTGCCAAAAGAGTGGTGGTATAGGCCTCCCCAACTGAAGAGAATTTGATGAAAATGCCAATTTTCCAAATTGACTGCAAAGGTTTGGTACTCAGCAGTTGTTTCCAGTTTTTCCTCTGTGGTCTTGAAGTTGATGCTTCTGATATCACATTGAGTATTTGAGTAATTATCACATTGAGTATCAGAATAATTCTCCCAACTTCATCACATGTATGAAAAGGGAAGCTTTATAACCAGACCTCCAGTTGGTTGAGCTACCATCACAAATTGCTTCCCTGTACTTTTGTGCCCTGTTGGGATTCAACAGGCACTCCCCATCCCCCCCCCCCCACCCATGCCATACCTATCGTGTCTCATCTCAGCCTCGTACATTTGTTTTCTACATGTACATTATTGCTCATTTGGAATGGTAGTCATTGTATTATAGCACCAGGGCATGTTCTTCTCTCCCTATCATCCTACATGCCTATTTCAAGTCATACATGCCTGCTGTGGTTCGTATATGCCTGCATCGGGCTGCCTGTGCTACTTCAGGTCATATACATGTATGCCTAATTCAGGTCATACATGCCGAATTCAGGTCATGTATGCCGAATTCAGGTCATGTATGCCAAATTCAGGTCATGAATGCTTATTCAGGTCATGCCTAATTCAGGTCATACATGCCTAATTCACTGGTCATGTATGCCTACTTCATCAGGTGATATATGCCTACTTCTGGTCATAGGTGATATATGCCTACTTCTGGTCATACATGCCTACTTCAAGTCATATATGCCCACTTCTGGTCATACATGCCTACTTCAGGTCGTATATGCCTACTCCACATCATAAATGCCTACTTCAGGCCGCCTATGCCTACTTCAAGTCATATTTTGCCTACTTTGCTTGTTGTTAAACCAGTCGGGAGCAAAGAGCTGTTGTTATCGATATGACTGTTTGTGTACTTACTAAAAGACAGATCGTATCTTCACCATACTTTCTGTTTTATTTTGCACCAATCAACATTTGTGATGGGGTCGAGGAAAACCATTCGCATGCCTCTGCAGCGATGGCAAGCCTGTGATCCCGCACAAATTTGATAGTTATTTTGGTCATTGCTGTACTGAATTGAACATCAGAATTTTACCAGTTTTCTGCAGTATGTAGGCCTACCTCATTCTTGTGGTTGTTTCAAAGGTATCATTCATTGCTCTGCACTTTTCTATTTGCCTAAGCAGTCAGGGTCATGTTCCTACATGTATATCATAATAAACTGTAACCAATCACACTGATTGTTTGTCAGAAGTTGATTCATGTCTTTGGGTCTCTTGTACACTAGGAGAAATGACAACGCTTAGCTTTCGTTCACCACCACAACTCATAACAGTGCAGAGGCCTGTGTCAAAGGTCCCTACTTGTACTGCTACAGTATATTTCAATGTCTTTCCTGCTGTTTAGCGATGTTAAGTTTGAAAATATCATAGAAACAGGCCTTTCCGTTTGACGGGCGCAAAAATGCATGCACCTCTATAGAAATATTCTATTGTTTGCGAGGCGCATGCATTTTCGCGCCCGTCAAACGGAAAGGCCTGTAGAAAGACATCTGTCCATTTGACAGGAGTCTTTAAATGATATATTCCAAAAGTATCAGTCCCTTTCCATTCCATTATTCAAAATATGATTTTTTCCAGGGCTGGTGTTTTCTTCAGTACAGCAATGTTGCGCATTATTTGTACTTATAAGCAATTGCAGATGATGTTCTTTTAGGAAGAAAGTGCTGTCTCACTGACCATGATAGAGGTTGAACAATCAAAGCAGTCTACTTTCAAAACTCCTCTTCCAAATTTGATGTCGCCCACAGCACCATTAGGCTAAGAAACCATTCACATGATTTTCGTGCCGTGCGATGTCGCATCGTTTGTTCACGACCAACACGGCGGAAACAAACAATGCTTTCGAGTGTCTGCCGCTCGAAAATCTCGTGAATGGACAGCCAGCCTTACGCCTCGAGTTTGGACTCATCACCATGGTATACAAGTTTTGAGGGCTTTGGGAGTCAACAAGGGTCCCTTGACCCTTGTTGCTAGGCACACTGCTAGGTCTACTCCCATCAGCTTCAGATATTTGTGGTACATGTAATATAAAAGTCAGGAGGCTGCACTTATGTACAATGTAAGTACCCGGTAATCCACATTCTCTGCAATTGCTGTTCCTTGTTATCAACTATAATAGCCGGTATTCAGGAGATCGCCATTCCAAGTCGTACAGCTTAGATATGCTATCATCGATGTTAACTCTCTCATGTCAGTTATTAATGGGCTGTCAATAAACATGCATGCATGAATCATTGTCAAGGCCTATTTCTTGGAGAAATCAGGGTTTATATTGGGAGAAAGGTATCAAATCTGTCAAACTCGCTTCAATTTTTCAATGAAGCCTTCGGAAACTTTGTAGATTTTGAATTATCTGAAGCACTGTACATTCACAAAAAAATCCTGTCTTGCTTTTCTAGATGAAAATATTGAACAAAATATTCAAGTTTACAGTTCAGTATTGCAATCTCTTAAACCTGCACTAATCATTAATATCATTATTAACCCCTTATTATGTAACTCCACAAATGTTTATTGTCTGATTTTCTCACATGAGAATTGTGCGTAGAGAGAAAGTTGAAAAAAAATTGTGGCACAACAGCCGAGAATACTTTCTAGATTTGAAGCTCTGCAGGTGGGTTGAAGGATGGTGCAGCCAAGTGTTACTTGGTTCATTACAAATTTCTTGATTTGAGCACTTCGAAGGAAATGGACGTTTCAGAGAAGTCTTGGTCCTGTTCTGAATAGCTTTGACCACTTCAATACCAGACATTGCGTCATTATGGTGTCACATAGTGCATTTTTGTGCATGACGCTTGTGCATTACGTGTGTGAGGCCAGGGCAGCGTCAGATGTCGAGGATCGGTAAAGTGGTCTATGGTAGCAAAATGGAACAGAGTGCTCCTGGAGAGCTTCTCAGTGAAGAGTCTGTTGTTAATTGCAGTCGTCAGATTGGCTACCTGTCGTGAAGTGTAGCTCTTCTATCGAAGGTTCTACATAAGTACGGTAGTTCCAAAAAATTATGATAAAGGCCATATCTATTTTGTTAACTCCTGTAAGCAATAAAAAGTGGAAGTTGAAAGTGAAAATGATCAGACCAAATTTTACCCTTGATGAGGTTGAACACACAGTCTAAACCTAGTCCTTTGTGATAGACACTTGTTGCATAGAAAATTCACGGTATCACGTTTATTTCAGTGATTCTGCTGGTGACCTGATTGACTCCTCGTTTGGTGATGGGCGAATGCCCTGCTGATCTTCATTGAAGAGGTTGCCTACCATCCAAAAAATTGCCCACTTGAGCTATACACCCCTCAGACAAGGGTCCCAAACGTGGCACGGTGCCTGCCACTGGATATCTGATAGGTCGTTAAAATCTGGCCAGTCTAGACATTCTTACTGAGGGGTGTGTACTACCTTTAAATTAGAATCTTTGTGTTTAAGCTGAAATGTGCAGAGTTAAAAATTTTACTCTGCCCCTGCCTTCACCAATTGATTCGTTAGAAAACCTAGGAAAGGCTTGTGTGGTGCAATCCTAGCGCATGAATCTGGATGTCGTAATTGGTGAAACTGGTGTGTCTTCACGAAATCGTTTACGTTACGGGTAACTTTTTTATGCACATCACGTGTCGTCAGTTGTCAGGACAATCCGTTTGAGAGAAAAACGCTTCGGTTTCCTCAGTGTCGTGGTGGAAATTTCGTTCAGATTTGCCACTGTTGTAGGATGTGTGGTCTTCAAGAAGTTAGAACTAGTGAAATTCTATTCCATAATGTTGATAGTTAGTCTCAACTTGTAGATCTCAAAATGTCATACTTGGAGTCTCAAGTGTTAAATCTGTAGATATAGATACGCTTTATGGATGAATAGGCCTATTAATTGGTGTCTTTACGGTGCAGAAAAATAGACCATCACACAGTCTAATTTGGCTGCCATTCTAATTTCAATCATGAGCTGCATTTTCATTACACGAATGTAACCCGGTTTAATTTGCTCCGGGTCAGAAACGAGGTAGATTCGCCCCATATCAGGTTACAAATTTCTTAAAGCAATGTAAACGGAATCGGGGTAGCCTCGGTTATGACAACCATACGCATGCGCTGTACAGTCAAAATGGAGGCGCCAATTTCAGTTGTCCTGCAAACACTGGCGTTTACTCCATGGCACACCACGGGTGCGTGTTTAGACGACGAAATTACACCGGGTTAGATCTTAACCCGGGGCGTGCCTAACCACTTTTGCTTGGGTAAACTACACCGATGTAACACATTTTTTGATCCGGAGCAAATTTATGTGCGCATTTACACTTGTCACTTACACCGGGTTAATTCGCAACCGGTGCTGCCCCAGGTTAAATTCGTGTAATGTAAATGCGGCTATAGAGAATCAAAAGGTTGTAGCGCTTTCCTTTATGGAAGTCGAACAAAATCGAAAAACATTGGTAAACGAACAAGCATAGAATACTCCTTTTGCTCAAGCAGTCACCATGATTTGCAGACAATGTACGTTTAGGATGGAAGTGATGTAGTATTGACTGGGCATCAGAAATCTTCCACAACGAACCTCAATTGTCCTTCAGTGGCGAAAAAATGAATAACTTTTGCTCAAACATTACCTCATTCGGTGTGTGACACCTATTTGAACGCCCCCTTTTATTGTGATAGGTGTACATATTTGTAAATTTGGTCCTTGTGGTGTGTATCTTAGCCGACATGCCCGTAATATTCACTTGGTCTTCAGCATCCCCTCAAACGTGGCCTTCTGGTGTAACCTTAGTGTTTTACGAATGCTTGAAATTTGTTTAAGCAGGTGCCGAACTTTGTGTTCATTCAGTTTTGTCTTTCATGTAATACGTTTATGTCCAGCGGCTGTACCACACCCTTTAGTGATCTGTTTATACTCTGTGTCTAAAATTTGTTGTTCTAGGATTATGGAGAGTGGGGTTTTTCTCGTAGGTTTTTTCGTAGGTTTTTTGCATGGCCAACGAATTGTGAGTAGGGCCACGTCTCGGCTGTGATGGCTTACAAAGTTTTTTTACAGCAACCATGAAAGCAAGTTTAGAAATTGATGTTACTGGTAATCTCATTCTAGTCATATCCCTGTTAAAGCGTATGGCTCGTGGGGTTTGTTTACATTTTTGGTGGTACCTTCCATAGAGAGTGAATCTCGCCTCCAGGCAAAGCCGTGCTCCAGCCATATGCAAAACCTGTGCACAAATTCGAACGTAAACACTGGGGACGAGGTTCCATTGAAAATGGGTTAAAATGGGTTAATGACGTTTTCAAATTCAGTCGGTCAAAATGTACATTTTGTGCCACTCGCATTGATTTTGAAGCGGTAGATTTTGCAGAATACGCCTCCGAAGTTTAGCTATCTAATGCATTTCCCATTAAACTAAAATCCTTCTTTCCCCTTTTTCTCAAAATGACGCTTGATATTGAGATGGCGCCCAAGCTGAATGTAAACAAACCCCACGAGCCATTCGCTTTAATATTTTCCAGCCTTGAAAGCAGGCATGGTGTGCAGTTTATGCTGATCTTCCACACAACTGGCTGTTGGGTAAATTGAGACCTGGGGTTTAAATTTTCCCTGCATTTATTCTCAGGTCATTGGGACAGCTGGGGAACTCTTAATGAAACCTAGTACAGTATTCACTATTTCTGTATTTCCAGTTGGGATCCAATGTAAAAAAAAATATCAAGGGTTTGTTTGTGACCAGAGTTGATTGTAAACTCAATATGGTGTACGGTAATTCTGAAAATCTACTTCATTTTCTGTACCGGTAGGCTACCAAATCCAAAGAAGAAAGCACAAAATTGACACACAAAGTGGTAAATATCAAGAAGTCAACTTCCAGGACTTAGCAAATTTTCGACCCCAACCGGGGTCGTCTTCAGGCTGGCACTTTTCCACACTAGATTTTAGTGTGGAAAAGTGCCAGCCTGAAGAAGACCCCGGTTGGGGTCGAAAATTTGCTAAGTCCTGGAAGTTGACTTCTTGGTAGGCTACCAAACATATTTAGGGAATACATGTATCAGCTAAGATTTCAACGAACTCTGTTTTGTACTCAAGTACAATGTACCCGGTAGTGCATCCTGAGAACATCAGTGGTTCTTAGTGCTTGTTCTCCTCGTCACGTACTGCACCCCTGATGTTCTCAGCCTGGTGTAGTGTGGAGTAGGGCCGTTATTTCAGTTGGCCCTGCCCCCACTGATAAAGAATTAATATAGAGACCTTGCAAATGACGTCACAAGCCGCCATGCTGGGGGGCACATGCTGCAGAGGCGCAACGAAATGAGCCGTGCATGTCCCAATGACGTCACGTCAAACAATGGCATGGCGCACTTCACGCAAGTTACGTCACGGTCGGCTCACACCTGCGCCCTCCAGCATGGCCGCCAGGATGACGTCATTGCAAGGCCTCTACAGAACATTATATACAATTTTGGGGGCAATATTAACAATATTCCATTTGAGGTATTTTCCAGATCACATATTTCTGATGATATTTGACTAGGCCTCCGATCTTGCTGCATGGTTGTTTTTACTATGCCGTTTACAAACAATGTGAATGGCATTTTTAGGTTGCCAATCGTCGAGACGTTTTTTTTCCAATGACAATGCAAGTTATATTCTTTCTGAGCTTTCGTTGTTTTTTTTGAAAGCTCAGTTATATTTTTATCGGTGATGATAATCATGATGATATTTACCCTGTTACGTGGCAGGCATAACAGGGATGTTTATAAACCTGTCGTGATTTTTTATCGGGTGAATATGTTCTTATAATGTGACAGGTATTCGTGGGTGGTGTGACAATCCTGCCGTGGGTGGTGCGCGCGTGTTCAAATCCTGGGAAGTTTTTTCTGGGGTGAGATAAATTTGTTCCTGTTTTAAGGGGATTAGATAATCTGTACTTAGAGATGCTATACATACTTGTGTTTTTATTACGGTTTTATGATAGTGATGTGTGAGGCATATGCTGTGACTGTGCGGGACCTTAGGCCTAATATTTGATTGAGTACATAGTGTGGTTGGGTAGGGCTTTAAGCATGTGTGAGTGGGTGGGACTTCAATTGTCTATATATTTTTATACGTGGGTTTATTTTTTATTGCATTTACTTGTTGTTTTTATTATTATAAGTATGTAATTTATTATTAAGTTGAGTTGACGACTGAAATGTGATAGGCCCTATGGCTAATTAACAAAACCTCTTCTCTTACCCTCCTAGTTCAAGTGGTACAGCCAGCATCATTCTTCACCTCACGTGTTGTGCTTCATTTGTTCATTTCTAGAAAGTATTCTTGAGTTTGTTGCGTTTTATGAGTAATGTGTTTAGTTCAATCTCTACTTGAGCGTGCTGTTAACGGTATCGATGGAAAGTGTGTTCGTACACGTCTGTTTGTGTTGAGGCGGAGCATGATAGGTATTTGGTGACATGCCCGAGTGGCATGTACCAACTAACTTACACCCCATGGAGAATAAAACTAACTAATGTTTCAATCATGTATCCAAAGCGGGTGTACTTTCTGAAATTGACAACATGCCAGGTCAGGCACGGATCCAGGGGGCACGCCCCCTTTTGGCCAACAAATCTGTAAAATTGATTGTGAAATTCTGAAATTTGGAGCAAATCATTGAAATTCACCGCAGATTTCAACGTTTCTAGCACAGTGCGCCCCCTCTTTTCCGAAAGGGAATCCGCCCCTGCAGGTGCAACTCCTTGGAAAGTATAAGTAGGCCTACATGTACAACTGTTTTCTGCAGACAGCACTTGCCTGTCATCCCTCTGACTTGGCGTTTCCTATATATCACTCAGCAGAGCAGAGCAAGTGTTTCAGCATGTAGAAGTAAGGGGGATAAGTCAGCTCCAACGTCTATTAAAATTCACGGTCAGAAACAGAAGTGCCTTCAAACTGCCAAAAGAGTGGGATACAAAGGCCTCCCCAACTGAAGAATTTGAGGAAAAGGCCAAATTCCCAAATTGACTGCAAAGGTTTGGTACCGTACTCAGCAGTTGTTTCCAGTTTTCCCTGTACTTGAAGTTGATGCTTCCGATATCACATTGAGTATTAGAGTAATTATCACATTGAGTATCAGAGTAATTCTCCCAATTTCATCACATAATATGAGAAGGGAAGCTTTATAACCAGACATCCAGTTGGTTGAGCTACCATCACAAATCGCTTCCCTGTTCTTTTGTGCCCTGTTGGGATTTAACAGCCGACCCCCCCCCCCATGCCATACCTATCATGCCTCACCTCAGCCTCGTACATTTGTTTTCTACATGTACATTATTGCTCATTTGGAATGGTAGTCATTGTATTATAGCACCAGGGCATGTTCTTCTCTCCCTATTATCCTACATGCCTATTTCAAGTCATACATGCCTGCTGTGGTTCGTATATGCCTGCATCGGGCTGCCTGTGCTACTTCAGGTCATATACATGTATGCCTAATTCAGGTCATACATGCCGAATTCAGGTCATGTATGCCGAATTCAGGTCATGTATGCCAAATTCAGGTCATGAATGCTTATTCAGGTCATGCCTAATTCAGGTCATACATGCCTAATTCACTGGTCATGTATGCCTACTTCATCAGGTGATATATGCCTACTTCTGGTCATACATGCCTACTTCAAGTCATATATGCCCACTTCTGGTCATACATGCCTACTTCAGGTCGTATATGCCTACTCCACATCATAAATGCCTACTTCAGGCCGCCTATGCCTACTTCAAGTCATATTTTGCCTACTTTGCTTGTTGTTAAACCAGCCGGGAGCAAAAAGCTGTTGTTATCGATATGACTGTTTGTGTACTTACAAAAAGACAGATCGTATTTTCACCATACCTTCTGTTTTATTTTAATACACCAATCAACATTTGTGATGGGGTCCAGGAAAACCATTCGCATGCCTCTGCAGCGATGGCAAGCCTGTGATCCTGCACAAATTTGATGGTTATTTCGGTCATTGCTGTACTGAATTGAACATCAGAATTTTACCAGTTTTCTGCAGTATGTAGGCCTACCTCATTCTTCGTGGTGGTTTCAAAGGTATCATTCATTGCTGTGCACTTTTCTATTTGCCTAAGCAGTCAGGGGCCTGATGTTCCTACATGTATATCATAATAAACTGTAACCAATCACGCTGGTTGTTTGTCAGAAGTTGATTCATGTCTTTGGGTCTCTTGTACACTAGGAGAAATGGCAACGCTTAGCTTTCGTTCACCACCACAACTCATAACAGTGCAGAGGCCTGTGTCAAAGGTCCCTACTTGTACTGCTACAGTATATTTCAATGTCTAGAAACAGGCCTTTCCGTTTGACGGGCGCGAAAATGCATGCGCCTCGCAAACAATAGAATATTTCTATTGTTTGCGAGGCGCATGCATTTTCGCGCCCGTCAAACGGAAAGGCCTGTAGAAAGACATCTGTACATTTGACAGGAGTCTTTAAATGATAGATTCCAAAAGTATCAGTCCCTTTCCATTCCATTATTCAATGGTGATTTTTTCCAGGGCTGGTGTTTTCTTCAGTACAGCAATGTTGCGCATTATTTGTACTTATAAGCAATTGCAGATGATGTTCTTTTAGGAAGACAATGCTGTTTCACTGACCATGATAGAGGTTGAACAATCAAAGCAGTCTACTTTCAAAACCCCTCTTCCAGATTTGATGTCGCCCACAGCACTATATTAGGCTAAGAATCCATTCACGCGATTTTCGTGCCGCGCGATGTTGCATCCTTTGTCCACGACCAACACGGTGGAAACAAACAATGCTTTCGAGTGTATGCCGCTCGAAAATCTCGTGAATGGACGGACATCCAGCCTTACGCCTCGAGTTTGGACTCATCAGCATGGTACCGGTATACAAGTTTTGAGGGCTTTGGGAGTCAACAAGGGTCCCTTGACCCTTGTTGCTAAGCCACTGCTGCTTGGTCTATTCCCATCAACTTCAGATATTTGTGGTAATATAGAAGTCAGGAGGCTGCGCTTATGTACAATGTAAGTCCCCGGTAATCCACATTCTCTGCAATTGCTGTTCTTTCTTATCAACTATAATAGCCGGTATTCAGGAGATGTCCATTCCAAGTCGTACAGCTTAGATATGCTATCATCGATGTTAACTCTCTCATGTCAGTTATTAATGGGCTGTCAATAAACATGCATGCATGAAAATAATCAGTGTTGTTGCCTTAATATAAAGGGACCCTAGAAGCAGCTTCTTATTAGGGTACAAACTGTAGGCCTACAGCACTGTGAGCACATCATGGGTGTTTGCAAGAATAGCCATATCAAAGGGCCTACAAGAGTTGTCCTCTGTTCAGGGAACAAGTTCAATGTGCCACTGTGCAAGATTATAAGGGAACTGTAATACCCCTATGATTGAACACATAATCATTGTGATACTGAAGCCAATTATAATGTCTAAAGCCAGCCTGAGCCATACACGATCAAGGTACCGGTATTGTTCGATTGTGGTGCGCTGAGAACAGTTCCAATAGGAACACTCCGAAGCATAACTGTTGCGTGTCATGCTGACCACATTGCACCTGAGGAAATCATTGTTACTTTAGCTTTTCGTACATAACTTTATTGTGAATTGATTAAAAATGGATCTGACAAAGCCCACTGTAAAGTGCATTTCAGAATGTCCAGCCATTTTTGCACTCATTTTACCTTGCAATGGAACCTAACCACAAACCACAAATTGGCCAGTTACGTGGATACGTGTGCATGTCAATTCACGGTTGACCAACTTCTAATAGGACCTTGTTCAGGTCTATACTCTGATTCAAGATAATCATGCAATCATGCACACGTAACTCGCCCTTTTGTGGTTTGTGGTTAGGTTCCATTGCAAGGTAAAATGAGTGCAAAAATGACTGGACATTCAGAAAAGCACTATATTCCTGTCTTTCCAAATATATGTGGGTGATCCACCGACTTGACGACCACGAGTTTACGATCAGTTTGCGACTTGTTCACGACGGCAAACTCATCATGAACGCTGATCCACCGGCTGTGATTTTTCGTCGTGAACTAATCGCAAACTTGTCGTGAACTAATCGCAAACTGTCGTCATCAAGTCGGTGGATCACCCGCGGCTACCCATGCCTGGAAGGCAATTTGATATTCACAATGCCCTCAGATAGTGCTTTGGGTGGGGTTGTCGAAACGCTAGCGGAGTTTCTATGCGGCCACCCTGATAGCTGACTGGTTATCACGTCCGCTTGGCAAGTGGCAGGTCCCAGGTTCGAAACCACCAAGGGTCATTTGGATTAATCATCCCTGGCTCTTCATGTTCGCACAGGCGCATGGGCAGTAAGCCAGTACACAAAGGCAATTCTACTTATACAACAAATATGGATTTATTGCCTAATATAAGTCAATAGATGTTGAGTACAGATCACAGGTTTACTGGGAATGATAGTACATGTAATACAGGAATATGGTCACTCGTATTTGATATACCGTACACATAAAAACTGAACCATAGAAAATTACTTGATTGGTTGATTGATTGATTCAAGTGGACAGTCTCTTAACCCTTTGCCAAGTTTTGTTCCCTGTACTGATGATTAATGTCAGCGCCTATAGGAATCTAATCTTAACCAGTCAGGGGCGTAGCTAGCTTTTATGGCCAGGGAGGCAAAATTGATTGAGTCTGGAGGGTGAAGTCAGGGGGGGGGTCTGGGGTCCTCCCCCAGAAAAAAATTGAATATCTACATCCTCTCAGATGCATTTTCCTCAGGCCTTGCCGTTTGACGGGCGCGATTTTGCATGCACCTCGCAAACAATAGAAATTCAATTGTTTGCGAGGTGCATGCAAAATCGCGCCCGTCAAATGGCAAGGCCTGTTTCCTGACACCACAATANCCCCCCCCCCCCCAGCTACGCCCCTGCCAGTGGTGCTGCTATATCCATAGTCAGAACCACGGTAGGCCTACCCAAGTTGATCTTCTTGGTGCAGAGTCCCCTTATCAACTTGAGGGACCCGTTTTGGAATCCCTGTGTGGACTGATGTATGACTGACGTACAGTCAATGATATGACATCTGGCACACAATGGCATCTTTGGAAAACAGTTAACAAATGTGACTGGCAGTTATCTGCCTGCCAATGGAATGATATAACATATGATAACAGAGGATCAGACGACATCTGACTGCCACTGATGTGACATCTCATCTTGAAGAAATTAGGTCCTCTTAGCACCGCCCCTAAATTCGCACTAACATGACATCAGTCTGACATCACTTTGTCTTCAGATGATTCTCAAATGCCGCCACTTTCCAGCAGCCAAAAACTTATACGCGATGGATTTTAAACTGATACTAAACAAACTTTAGCAAAATCACGTACAGAACAAGTTTGTCTGGTCTAACAGAAAAGAGCACAACAGGCCACATTACACAATAAACAGAGGAAAACAAGGCTTAAAGCCACACTGTATCAAATTAAGAAAGTGCTGACATTCGCCGACGTTAGTGTAGTGTAAATGTATTATGTTCTATCTGAATACATTAGAGCTCTGCCTGCAGTTTTTTCGATGTGTGCTGAAAACTGGGGTGGGTATTTTAGAACGTTCCTTAACATTAAGGTCCGCCTTAAATCTATTGTTCTTGATGGTTTCTAAAATACGCCCTAGGTCTTGATTCTTTGAAGTACGTATCAGGCAAGCATTTTGGGGACCTTCACGAGGATATGAGACCTCTGCATTCTTCTAACACTTTGAAAATATCTTAAATTCAATACAGAGGGCCTTTAAAATATGGCTACAGTGCCAGGGGCAAGAATAAGACAAGGACTGGAAAATTGGTGAACTGGCAGTTTGACTTATCTCTATATATTGGAAGCTATAAATAAATATTGGGGTAAAGTGTAATACATTATACATGTTACTTTGTATATATTGGCCTGTCTTGAGTCATTCTTGGTCATTGACCCATGGACTCTCAGAATCAAGCAAGATTAAAGCGGGTGATCCACTGTTGCGATTTTGGCTTGAGACGGGGTTGCGTTCCCTTGCGATTACCTTATAAGGACTTCCGATTGCCATATAAGGTAACCGCAAGGGAACGTAACCCCGTCTCAAGCCAAAATCGCAACAGTGGATCACCCGCTTTAGAGAGAGGTCAATGATGGAGTTACACTCTCCAGTACTGAGGAACTCAAGCAGATTACAAATACCGTAATATGATATGATAATAAAGTTTTCCCATATGATAAGCATTTCAAATCTACAACAACAAAATTTTATAGTAATATTTGTGTGCGGCTCATTACTGGGTTGTTCCTGGAGTTCTGAGGCTGGATTAAGCCTGCCGCACACTGGAGCTATCTGCTGAGCAAAAAGTCATTCGAGACCATTTGCTCAGCAGATAGCTCGCGTGTCGCGTAGTTTTCGGTGACTTTTCAGTCTCGCGAGGCAGAAAACTCACCGAAAATACGTNTTTCAAATTTCTTGAATATAAATTTTTGTTCTTGAAGGGATATTTGCTTTCTTGAATAAATTCCGCTTTGGCTTGCCATACGTGGGTGGTCGTGTTACCGGGGTTCCACTGTAAATAAATATTGGGGTAAAGTGTAATACATTATATGTATATATTGGCCTGTCTTGAGTCATTCTTGGTCATTGAACCATGGACTCTCAGAATCAAGCAAGATTGAGAGAGAGTGAGTTCAATGATGGAGTTACACTCTCCAGTACTGAGGCACTCAAGCAGATTACAAATACCGTAATATGATATGATAATAAAGTTTTCCCATATGATAAGCATTTCAAATCTACAACAACAAAATTTTATAGTAATATTTGTGTGCGGCTCATTACTGGGTTGTTCCTGGAGTTCTGAGGCTGGATTAAGCCTGCCGCACACTGGAGCTATCTGCTGAGCAAAAAGTCATTCGAGACCATTTGCTCAGCAGATAGCTCGCGTGTCGCGTAGTTTTCGGTGACTTTTCAGTCTCGCGAGGCAGAAAACTCACCGAAAATACGTGCACACGCGAGCTATCTGCTGAGTAGACAGTCTCGAATGACATTTTGCTCATGATAGCTCCAGTGTGTGGTAGGCTTTAACTGCAGAAAAATAGGTGTTTGGATCAGACCTGAATCAATTTTCTTCATCATGACAATCTTTTTAGGTTTCCACAAGGGAGTTTTTTGGCTCAGCAGGGTGGGGTCAATTCTAGACCGTGTTGTTCTCTTCTGGTTCCGACAGGGCCATCGTCAGCGATTCCCCAAAGCGTTCATAACTTGTCGTCACGTGGAGTTTAAGAGTGGACCTTCTCCGGAAGGAAGACTTGAAATTTTTCTTCACTCTTTCTACAAATGAACTGGAAAAAATGTAAGGAAAAACATGATAAATTGTGAATGTGTTTTAGGAAACTCTTCTCTCAGTAATCATATGAATTTTCCATCAACTCTGGTACATGTAGCAATACCAGAAATTAATTGACTATTGGTAGTGTTTGTCAACTTGGGATCCCAAGTCTTACTGAGACTTGTGAATAAGATTTATAGTTAAATTAGTTAAGTGTTAGGCTGCTTTTCCATGAGGCGTGTGCGGGCACAGGCGAAAAAATCGATCCTATGTATTTCCCTTTAGCTGTTTTGAAGACGCGGGTGCAGCTGCGGAGCAGGTCGATGGGTGCAGACGCAGATCATTTTCTGGGAATTCCCCTGAATTCCTTCTCTGGAATTCCCATCGACCAAAGACCAACTCCCACGTCTGTGCCTGTTTCGTGGAAACCAATGCCTGCACCCGCCTACGTGTCCGCACTTGCCTTGTGGAAAAGCAGCCTTGGAGTGAATAGAATCAGACAGCAAACTTGAAACTGTGCACTATATGAAATTCATAAAAGCCCTTGACGAACACCTGCTTCCAAGGCAAAACTGTGAGCAATCCTGAAGAAATTTTAGGAGTGGCGCAGTGGTGGGCATACAATGTGGAAGTAGTGCCGTAGACACTTCGTTCCAGAAAAGAATATGAACTGCTCACAACACAAATTTTCATGAAGGACCCATGGAGCAGCATGTGTGCCAAGGGCTAATGAAATGGTCCATGGACCATGTGCTCACTGGGTTGGACATAACAGTCTAATGACAGAGGGAGGTACATACGTATCAGTTATGAGCAATCTGGGTCAAGTCATTACCAGAAAAGACTTTGACGATTTTTGGGTTATGCCACCTGGCGGCCATATTGGATGTCCGATCGGGCCGAAACTTCACATGGATATAAAGGTCATCTGCAGGGGGGCCACATAGCACATTGGAGCGCTTTGGGTTAAGGCGTTCCTGNAAAGCCCTTGACGAACACCTGCTTCCAAGGCAAAACTGTGAGCAATCCTGAAGAAATTTTAGGAGTGGCGCAGTGGTGGGCATACAATGTGGAAGTAGTGCCGTAGACACTTTGTTCCAGAAAAGAACATAAACTGCTCACAACACAAATTTTCATGAAGGACCCATGGAGCAGCATGTGTGCCAAGGGCTAAAAAGTGAAGCCACCCAGTGTTGAAATGAAGCCACACACCTCAGAATCATGCTAGAAAAGTTATTTACACAAGCACCCGAAACTGAAGGATTTGTATCTAGGATAGGGTGGGATGAAATCCTGTCACCTCGGCATCAAATTTTCAAACAGTTTAAAACATATCTTACCAAACAGCAATAACAAAGTGGTTAACAACATTTTAATCGGTGTAAGAGAGACCTGTGAAATCAGAATTAGTTCAGTTAGCTCGTGATAATCTGGCTGGTAACACAACTAGCACATTCATTACCAGTTTAGAATTTAGTGCACTTCTGTGTTAGGAAAACAAAGAGACAGTCAACCCTTTCACTCCTGCAGGTTATATAACATAACAGGGCCCCGGGCAGGGATGGTGCTACCCACTTGCCAAACCGCCATTGGCTACGTCACCTCCGGTTTCTGGTACAACCCAGTATCAGTGTTACTGTAACCAACCAACTTGCAGACCACTTAAAACTGGATGCACAGTCGAGTGATAACTGGGCATGGGAGCAAGAGGGTTAGTGTCAATTTAAATAAAGAAAAATAATGAAAAGATTATTTAGAACTGGGGTTAACATACTGAGTAGTTGCATCTAATACACTAAAGGTTACACTACTGATCATCCAAATGTAGGAGATATCATGTCATAAGGCAAAGATGACCTACTCAAGGTACTGCCGAGCATTCTTCTTCCTAGACCTAAGGGCAAAGTTATTCGATAATTATCAAAACAGAAAATGCAATCACCTTGCGGAGTTTTCTTTTTGCTGATTGGGCAGAATTAACCCTAGAGTTAACCCTCAGCAAAATTACGGTGGCCGACAATGACAAGAAGCAAAAAATTCCTTTATCAACTCATCAACCCCCAGGCCCGGATGCACCACTGTGGCTTAAGCCAAAATTGAGCTTTACGGTAGTCTAACTTCAGTTGGAACTAAACTTGAAGTCGGTATGCACCAACTAAAGCTAAGCTTCATGTCTGGCTTAAACCCCGCAAAAACGTAAACCACGTCGGAGGGTAGCCTGAACTTAGCCTGAACTGGTGCATACGGACCCATAAATTCAGCAGACGGCATCGTCAACATTTTCTCACATCATGTGGTACGTAGATTGAAAAATATTTGAAGAAGAGTTGTTCATATCAACGATCTGGAGAATATTTCTTCAAATTCTTTCCCATTTATTTCTGAGGCCTTCACAAATCTGCAGTAGATGATTTGTCTGCTGAAGCATAGGGCACCTGGATTAATGCACGACTTGCCATTGGCAAGGGAAACTGCTTCTTGACCTGAGTTGACAAGGCCAGGGCAAGTGGTAAAAAACGTCAGCTGTTTCTTGAGAGATTTTTTTGAAAGTGTCTGCCTGTACCTACCCCTGGCTAAGGTCAGATGAAATTTGTTCAAGACTCCGATTCTTTGTCTCTGGTACAAATGAGAAGATGAAGATAACAGCGATGGCACAGACTCCGCTGTAGAGGATGAAGGTCCAGGATACACCCATCACATCTGAAGCAAAAGATGAACACATTATTAACCCCTTCCACTCCATCAGGGTACCGTATTGTGTTGTACATGTACAGTACAGGATATTTCCATCAGGGCCGAAGCTAATGCATTATTGGCCTCGTAGGCCTACATGGAAGGGGCCAGCTCATGTCCCTCACTTGGAGGAGGTATTACCGTACTTGCCCTTGTGAAGGCCCAAGGTACAAGGTACATGTACCATGGCTTACTGTCCCGTGCAATGGACTGAAGAGCCAGGGATGATTTACTGGTAATCCCATCCCATAGCTCTTTGCAGGGTCCTCATGCAATATGCTATGAAAGGCCCACTGATGGCGGATCTTTATGAGAGTAAAAGGGTTAGATATTCAACCAATTTCATAGCGTTTTAACCAGGCCTTTCCTTTTGAGGCGTGCTAAAATGTGCATGTGCCTCGCAAAAAATAGAAATTCTATTGCTTGCGAGGCACATGCACATTTTAGCACGCCTCAAAAGGAAAGGCCTGNCACCGAGGTGGAAAATAATTACCACCGAGGTGGAAAATAATTCCCACCGAGGTGGAAAATATTTACCACCGAGGTGGAAAATAATTATCACCGAGGTGGAAATTCAGAAAGAAAAATAAATAAAATAAAATAAAAATATATGCATGACACTTTTGGGCCACCGTAACCCAAGACTGAAGGATTTGTATTTAGGATAGGGTGGGATGAAATCCTGTCACCTCGGCATCAAATTTTCAAACAGTTTAAAACATATCTTACCAAACAGCAATAACAAAGTGGTTAACAACATTTTAATCGGTGTGAGAGAGACCTGTGAAATCAGAATTAGTTCAGTTAGCTCGTGATAATCTGGTTGGTAACACAGTTACCCGGTAGTTAAGAATTTAGTGCACGTCTGTGTTAGCAAAACAAAAAGACAGTGAACCCTTTCACTCCCGCAGGTTATAATATAACATAACATCCTACAGGCCCCAGGCAGGGATGGTGCTACCCACTTGCCAAACTGCCATTGGCTACTTCACCTCCGATTTCTGGTAGAACCTAGTATGTATCAGTGTCACAGTAACCAACTAACTTGCATACCGGTACATCTGAAGTGGATGTGCAGACCAGTAATAACTGCGTATGGGAGCAAAAGGGTTAGTGTCAATTTAGATAAAGAAAAATAATGAAAGATTATTTCGAACTGGGGTTAACATACTGAGTAGTCGCATCTAATACTCTAAGGCTTCCTGTACATAGAAGTATACGGTATACGAACACGCAGGT
The DNA here is from genome assembly GCA_002633025.1 of Notospermus geniculatus. Taxonomy (NCBI): domain Eukaryota; kingdom Metazoa; phylum Nemertea; class Pilidiophora; order Heteronemertea; family Lineidae; genus Notospermus; species Notospermus geniculatus. The sequence continues at coordinate 96,358 of NMRB01000710.1, forward strand.
TAACAATGGCTTTATGGTCGTGAATCCTTTGTGAACCCTTTGTTCGCCAGCATATCCGTATACCGTATACCCTCTAAGATGTAAACTCAGCCTTAAGGTTAATACACTACTGATCATCCAAACTTAGGAGATACCATGACATAAGGCAAAGATGACCTACTCAAGGTAACGCCGAGCATTCTTCTTCCTAGACCTAAGGCAAAGTCATTTGATAATTATCAAAACAGAAATTGCAATCACCTTGCAAAGTTTTCTTTTTGCTGATTTGACCCTAGAATTAACCCTCCGCAAAATTACGGTGGCCGACAATGACAAGAAGCAAAAAATTCCTTTATTAACTCATCAACCCGTCAAAGTTTTCTCGCATCTTGTGACACTGATTGAAAAATATTTGAAGAAATGTTGTTCATATCAACCATCCAGAGAATGTTTCTTCAAATTCTTTCCAATTTATTTGACGAGGTCAAGTGGCAAAAATGTCAGATGTTTTTTTGAGGGATTTTTTGAAAGTGTATGCCTGTACCTACCCCTGGCTAAGGTCAGATGAAATTTGTTCAAGACTCCGATTCTTTGTCTCTGGTACAAATGAGAAGATGAAGATAACAGCAATGGCACAGACTCCGCTGTAGAGGATGAAGGTCCAGGATACACCCATCACATCTGAAGCAAAAGATGAACACATTATTAACCCCTTCCACTCCATCAGGGTATTGTGTTGTACAGTATAGGATATTTCCATCAGGGCTGAAGCTAATGCATTATTGCCCTTGTACGTATGGAAGGGGCCAGCTCAAGTTACTCATGTCCCTCACTTGGAAGAGGTCTTACTTGTCCTTGTAAAGGCCCAAGGTACAAAGGTACATGTACCATGGCTTACTGTCCCATGCAATGGACTGAAGAGCCAGGGATGATTTACTGGTAATCCCATTCCATAGCTCTTTGCAGGATCCTCATGCAATATATGCTATGAAAGACCCAGAACCGGTATTACTGGTTACAGATCTTTGTGAGAGTCGGAGGGTTAGGTATTTGAGATCACTAACACTCCTCGGTCCGTTGATATTCCACCAATTTCAAAACGATTCTCACAAAATTCCATTACATTTTGGGCACTAGTATTTCTCAGGGAATTTCCCCCGAGTGGGCAGCCCAAAAAGGACCCCTTTTCCTGATGAAAGTGGAACACGCATGTGGCCCTCCCAACCCTGAGGGGGGGGGGCAGGCGGGCTGCACGGTGCTGATGGGGAAAAGCCTTGAAATCGGTACTTACTCATCAGATCAAGGAATGTGAAAGAGACGAGGAGGTTTGTCGCCCAGTTTAGCACCGTTGCCGTGGAGATAGCTCTCCCTCGGATGGAGGCAGGAAAGATCTCGCTCAACAAAAGCCATGTAACTGAAGGGCAAAATGGTTTGAGACATGAGTGGAAAATTTTTGAGTCTCTATTGACTATCTACAAAGCAGGCCCGTAGCAGCCCTCTGATGAGTGGGGGGGGGGGGCCTGGCAGGGCCGGATCCAGGGTTGACAGAAAGTGGGTGTAGCTCGACGGTGCGCTGAGCATGGAAAAGGAAGTGGTAAGCCAAAACGGGGGGTGTGGGGGTCCTCCCCCAGAAAAATTTGACAATTTTAAGTGCTTTAGATGCATTTTCCTGGGATCTGAGAGCAAAAGTATGGACATATAAAATGGACATTTGGGCCAAGGTATTTTTTGGCAAAAAAGTGGGGGGGCCCGGGACCCCCCGGGCTCCTACGGGCCTGCAAAGTCATCCATTTCATCAAGTGTGCTGTTGTACTGCATTGCACATGATAAATGCAAATATTAAGTTCGGAATTTCAAGTGCCACTTGCACATGTTATCGTGACAGCTGAACAAATATGCATATGCAACCACGCACAGGCCAATTCTATGAAGGCTTGACGCCAATGCAAGAAGCACTGACATAGACCTGATAGGCCTCTGATGATTTGTTACTTAGATGCTCCTCCACAGGAACTTTCTTCTGCAAATTGGCTCTCAGTGGGCAATTCACCATTGTTGGCTTCCTCACGAAATAACCTATGCCAAGACCAATGGCTCATATGAATAAAGACTATCAAATGCTTTACTTTCAGATTTGTACAGCATCGCCTAGTGCATTTGTATTGCAAAATTCAAGTAAAAGCATTTACTAGTCTTTATTCATATGACCAAATGACAAACAACTGCCCAATTTTTCATTGGCTGTCTCAGTACCCCCATATCAGAGAAATTCTTTCCAAGTTGCATGCAAACTTGTTTAAAGGAGCACGGTATTGCCACTTTTTCTCGACAGCCGGCGCCACCGCGCCACTCTCCAACCCAAGGGTCTGACTACATCTCGGCGAATGACCCGATTTACTGCGTACATTTTGTAATGCATTTCTGTAGTTCGTCTTACTGCCGCTAGGTGTCTCCCTCTACGTCGGCAGTCAAATAACGCATTTGAGATCCAATACCGTGCTCCTTTAACTCCATCATGGCCTACCGTGTGTCTGTACTACTTCATACTCAACTTCCTATGCACAACGTACCGGTAGTTGGACGGCGGAGTGACGTCTCAACCCACGGTAGTGAAGATGGGTTTACTTCAAAACACACTGTTATCCTACTCTATGTGCTATTCAGTTACTTGTACACCAGTCAACAACCAGGGAAGAACTGGTGGAAATGTTGTGTTGAAATACACCATAGATAAACAACAAGATTGAGTCTTTTCTGGAGTTTCTTACTGAAAAGAGCCTGAGGAAGACCCCAGTTGGGGTCGAAAATTTGCAAAATTTTGGAAGTTGACTTCCTATATGTTATCATTTTGTGTGTCGACTTTTGTGCTCTCTCTTTCTTTGGATAGATAGAGAAACCAATGAATTTATATCGTTATGACTAATCTTACCTGGTCCAAAACTAAAGGCATATGCACTAACGAATATCATTAGGGAGATGAATGAGATCCATTTGGTGATCAAAGGTGCATCCTCAAGGCCTGACGTCGTACTATTGGGTGATATGGTCTTATTAAAACTGGCCTCCGTTGTTGGAACAGAGAAATTAGTCCAAGGTGTTGAAGTATTATTGGAATCAACAAATGAAAAATTTTGATGCAAGTCCCGTTTTTGGATATTTGGCATGACATTGGCGTGAGTCAACTGATGTAAGTCTTTGAGTTCATTTGAACAATATCCGCCGATAGGGAGCGCCGTGTCCATCGCCATGACGACAACACCCAGTACGAGTATTGACACGCCCATGAGTGATGCTCCGGCGATTAGGAATCGGCGTCTGCCCGCGCGATCAACGCAGAGAAGGGCGAGGATAGTCGAAAGAACCTGAAAATAGGACATCAGAATTACTTGTGTGCTGTTGGTGTTTCTGCCAGAGGGTGCTATACCCTCAAAGGAACAGAAAAGGGCCATTTTCTTTAATTTCATGGGTTTTTTGTTGATTTTGAAGAAAATTAGTACCCTCAAAAAAATTTCTGGCAGCGACCCTGTGCATTGACTGTCAGAGTGGCGTAATGGAATCATTGGCGACTGTCACCTCTGAGGTTCCGGGTTCGAACCCTGGTCGGACCCTCTCAATTGATGGAGAGGGCACAGAGGAGAGGTAAGGGTTAAATTACAGAACTCACCTTGACAAACCCCAAACCAACAGTCACCAATGTGGCCGCCGAGTCACTTTTGAACCCCACTGATTGGAAGATGGTCGGTGCGAAATACAAAACATTGGGTTGACCAGTCACCTGAAATTAAGAAATCCTTGTCAATTACGTTTAAGTTTCCGTGTTGAAGATAAACCTAAAGATCTGTGATTTTAGTTGGGGACCATGTTTACAAATTGGGAAAAATGTGTGCCCAGTTTGAAGGCCGACTGCTTCGCACTTATCTATCCGTTTGAAACATTTCAACTACCATTGAGAAGTCAAGAATCTCTAGTTTTTAAATGTCTAAGCAGTTTGAAAATAGACTTAGGGACCTGGCTGCAATCACCATGGAATTCAATCATTTGAGCCTCAAAAGTTTTCAATTTCACGCCAGCAGAGTTAATACGTCGTGGGCGCCGCTGACGTGACATGACGTTGTCCTTTCACGCAGTGGTCCCGAACCAACGTCATGGATCTGTAGTATAAAGGCCATTAATTCAGAGTCTACTGCACTGAACTTTGAATGTGTGAAGAGTTTATTGTTGATTCCATCAAGAACGAGAGCTAAGAACTAGAATACTTTTCATGAAGATGGGGATTTGCCCTAGTGGTTAAGGCGTGCTGCCCCTGAGTGCTGGCGATTGATGCCTTATGCGAGGGTCCGTGGGTTCGAGTCCGGTAGGAAGCTATGTCTTTCACCTTAGAAACCTGTTATTATTTCACTACTTTTCATACAGTGTTTTTTGATAGGTGGGGGGGGGGAGCTTCATATCTTACCTGCTGCAGGAAAACACAGCCAGCACCTATGAACAGGCGACCTCTCATATTATCCACAGAACTGAATAAATCACAGATTTTATGATCCTGCAAAGGAACAAATACAAGAGGTCACTAGAAGGAGTCGAGTCCAGGTTCTGCTTTTGTCTACTTGAGGGGTTCAGCTTTCTCTTGCCCTGGCATAGCCCTCATCGACAAGGGCTGTCATAGAGTACTAGCACCCGTCATTTCTGAGGTCTCATGTTCGATTCCTGGTATCTTTATATTAGTTTATTTCAACTCGGTAATAACCTTACATGATTCCAACCTACATTTTCAATCTGAATAGCAATCTTGATATTATGCAATTCCGATTCAATGTGTGGCGTCCCGCGCATCCGAAGCCCTGAATGATGGCCGGGATCATCGAGATACCAAACATAAACCGCCTGGAAATGGTGAAAAATTAAACAGACCATTTTGACATGGGAGCCAGTGGTAATGCACGTACCTTGGGGATGATCGATCACTGTGGTGGAGGGTAGATATTACATCGTGACAGAAATGGCATGCATATTCATAGAATTCAGCAAAGTTGCAGTGCAGGCTTGATAGAGAAATGCCTAACCATTTGCAAAGGGGGCGGGCAGGTTCCCTACCCATACCAAGATGCCATCTAGGAATTCACACAGGACAAAAACAAGACTGTAAACTGCAAAATATTTGCCACCATAAAATTCTATATTTGTAGAAAATTTGACTGTCCATTTTTGCATTTGATTACCGGTAGACATTTTGAGTGTGGTTTTTGAAGCTAATTTCAAATTGACAAATTTCGCTGCCTGCAAATATATTTGAGTTTACAGTAGTTGATATTTAGTGAAAGGATAACCAAAGCTACACACCAGCCATTTTCCATGGTAATGAAAAGGAAATTTACAAGATATGCAAGTAGTAGACCAATGGTGATACCAAGCTCATTGAGGCTGACAAGGAGGCCCCTTCGTCTCTGAAAAAGGTAGAAATAATCATATCTTTAAAGGATGGTATTGGAAATTCAGGGACTAGGCAATCCAGGAAAATTGAGGAATTCCTGTAGCTTAATGTCTTTTATCCAATATATCTAGCCCAATGGGTAAAACAATATGTTACCCTTCAAAAAAATTGTGTGTATATTCTACCTGTATGAATGATCTGCAAGGAGTTAACTTACCACAGGGGCAATCTCAGATATGTAAATGCATTCTCCTATGGCAGAAAGTGATACAGCGAACCCGACAACAAGCCGACCAATAACCTGCAATGATTAATAACAACAGACAGAAGAACAGGCCTTCGTACACCTTTAGGCTCTCAAATTTCAAGGACTTTTTTTAAAAGGACTTTCAAGGTCTGATTTCAGCAAAATTCAAGGACATTTTCATCAAATTTGTATGCCAGTGTGGGTATTTCCCGGCATCTTGACAAAACAAAACCCCAGAGTCATCAAAACTTCGGAAAGAATGAGCATGTGAGCAAATAATCAACGCATGAAAATATAAGGACTTTCATTGACATTTTAAAGATTTGTCAGAATTCAAGGATATTCCAGGTCCTGGAGAAATTATTCCTAAAATTCATTGATATGCAAGGATTTCAAGCACCTGTATGAACCCTGAAGAACCTAAAATTCTGAGTCAATATGATTTGCTGTGACCAGAGAAGTCAGCTGCACGCAGAAGAATGAATAATGCTCGGCACACTGCTTTATTGCTTCAGAAAGGTCACATCAATGAAACAGAAGAACTGACCAATGGTTCCAAACTTGTCAAAATTTAAAAAGTGTTTTCGAGTGAAAATGTTTTCTCACCAAAACAAAATATTTAGGAGCAGCTGCGAGGATGATGGCACCAATGACAAACATCCCAGAGTTGAACACAAGAGCCAAACGTCGCCCCCATTTATCAATAATGAAACCTGGAAAGCAAAACCTCCAATTAGAAATGAAATCAGATACATGTATTTTCAAAAAAATATCAAATACCTTCATGAAACCTGCACACAAATGTCTGGCTGGTACTTAATTCATTCTAAAATAATTTTCAGAATGCAATCATGCCATTGCCAAGTTGTGGCATTATAGCTACTCATCAAACAATACTGGGCAATAGTTGTGCTATGTAGGAGGAAACAGGAGTCCCAGAGGAATCCTTTGATATGATGCAGTTGCCTCTTGGAGTCAGAAGGGGACAAATACGAACGGCGAGCGGCAGTCAGTGGTGGATGCACGGTATTCCTAGGAGGCTCCTGGAGACATTGGGTCATATGAATAAAGACAAGCAAATGCTTTTACTTCAGATCTGTACAGCATTGCCAAGTGCATTTGTATTGCAAAATTCAAGTAAAAGCATTCACTAGTCTTTATTCATATGACCCATTAAATATAGCACTAGGAGACCGAATTATACATGAAAAGTGCTGAAACGGGTAATAATGTGAAGCACTTATGAGACGGAATTACAGTGAACTGAAAAAGTGCTACTGACGTATTCGAGCTTCACAATATTTATTGTGAGGCAGATCTGTGCAAGTGAACAAATGTTAGGTATACTGAGAACAACTTTTATACATGTTATCGATAGACATACCTCCACATAAGGACCCTATCACAGCACCAATTAACATGGACCCAACAACCATGGACTGTTCAAGACACGACAAGTTAAACCTGGGTGTTAACTGCAAGAGTGCACCAGATATAATGCCTGAAAAGAGGTTACATTGTACGCCAGTGTTTACATGCATTCACCTCGCCACACACACATAGGCCTAACAAGTTTTCTTGCTCGTTAGCAATTTTTATGGTAGCTACCCACGAAAGTTGCCAAGCATCCGTGAATAAACCCGATTTTGGAAAGGAAAATTGCTTTCTTTAACAGTACAACTGCTGCCGATAAGAATTGCTTACACCAGCTTGAAAACTTGCCATATATGCCGCAGGCTAGGCCAGGGCCGACCGCAAAGAAAGTCCGATAGTGCTACCTGCGCCTTTCGGTGGTTATTTATAACACATTTTCCCATTAACTAAACCGCTGACAGTGTTATATCTAGGCCATTTTAGAGTGGCGCCGCGCCATGCCCCCGAAAGGGGGCGCCATTGTGCCCTTTTTTAACCCCCTAGGGCGCCATGCCCTAAAACTAAAAAAAAAAAAAAAAAAAAATTTTTTTTTTTTTTTTAGTTTTTAGTACCCCCAGACCCTTCGCCATGGTCCCTTTTAGTCATATCACCTTAGAAACTGGCTTAAATTGGCTGTTGACTGGAGTTATAGAGAGCTTTTTAGCTTTTCAAATTCCGTTAGAAGAAATGTCGCGAATGAAAAGTGCCCTTTTCTAGGTTGAAGTGCCCTTTTCACAAAGTTTGCACCATGCCCTTCTGAAATCCTAGATATAACACTGGCTGATAGGCACCGAAAGCACAATCGGACTTTCTGTGCGGTCGGCCCAGGTTTCCAATGGCACATTTCAACCAGTGAAATTTTGCACCGCATACAATTTACATGTATATAGTGTTGATGCCATTTCCATCAACGCTTTTCGGCACCAGAGAGATGGACGCGGTAGCTAACCCTACCCAATGTTTTTGCAATGGGTAGGTAGGAAATCTTTTGCTTTGCTTACCGAGTCCTTTCCAATGAATACCTACATGTATTCGAAAACATACTTTTCAATCTTATTTCTACATACTTTCAAAGGGACTGTTCATTTTCGTCAATTGAGGAATCGGAGTTGTGATCCTTGAGTAAATGGAGAAAGCTAAGAAGCTAGGAATTGCAGCGATTATTCTGTACAGCACAACAAATAATCCCTGCAATTTGTAAGTGCATAGCTTTTTCCGTTTTCCCAAGGATCACAACTCAGGTGACGAAAATGAACAGCCCCTTTGACAGAATGTACTTGGCAGTGTGAGTTTGTTAATATTTTACTAACAACACTGAAGACGTGCATACAATTCAGAATTTCAAGTGCCACTTGCACATGTTATCGTGAAAGCTGAACAAATATGCATATACAACCACGCACAGGCCTATTCTATGAAGGCTTGATGCCAATGCAAGGAGCACTGACATAGGCCTCGGATGATTGGTAACTTAGGGGCACCTCCACAGGAATTTTATCCTGCAAGTTGGCTCTCAATGGATAATTCACCATTGTTGGCTTCCTCACGAAATAACCTATGCCAAGACCAATGACAAACGACTGCCAATGTATCTCTGAGAAATTCTCTCAATGTTGCATGCTAACTTGGTTAAAGCTGAACTTAATAGATATAAACCCCAAGCAGCAGAGGTAGAAATTACGAACAGCCACAAGGCACTTCCAAACTACCTCTGAATAATCTGTGAGGGCACCGAGATTCGAACCCACAACCCTGTGATCGATTTGCCAACCTCTTTCTGTACGCGCCACGAAGACTGCTTGCTTGCATGACGACAATTCCGATCGCTTTATTTCCTCATGGAGATCTTCAAAACCACAGCGCCTTTATTGTAGATCGGCGTCGTTGTATGCAAGCAGTCTTCGTGGCGCAAATAGAAAGAGGTTGACGAATCGATCATAGGGTTGTGGGTTCGAATCTCGGTGCCCTCACAGATTATTTTTCGTTTTTTCTCATTTGGCACCTGTGCTGAGATCTTTCCTGGTGAAGAGCGTGGTGGCAAGTGAAACCAACTGTGACCGTCCGAGAGGGTGTATCGTTTTCAGAGGTAGTTTGGAAGTGCCTTGTGGCTGTTCGTAATTTCTACCTCTGCCGCTTGGGGTTTATATCTATTAAGTTCAGCTTTAACCAGTTAACTGTGTATTTTTTTTAGTTCTAATTTTTCTTTCTTTAAAAAAGCTGCCAAAAACAAGTATTCAACACACAAGGTTCCAGACGTGATATAATGTCCTACGCACTGTGAAGCGCCATTTCCTTGCAAGGCATACTATTACGTTCAATGCAAGCTACGATCCTCGGGTGTTTTCGGGGACTCCCCAGATTTCGTAATGACATAATATGACGTCCTACCCAGTTAACGGGCAATATTGATCATGGCCTACCATGTGCCTGTACTACCTCATACTTCCTACGCACAAAAGTAGTTGGAGGGCTGAGCGATGTCACAACCCATGGTAGTGAAGATGGGTTAACTCCAAAACATACTGTTATCCTACATGTACTCTCTATGTGCTATTCGATTACTTGTACACAAGTCAACAATCAGGGAAGAACTGGTGAAAATGTGTTGAAATACGCTATAGATAGAGAAACCAATGAATTTATATCGTTATGACTAATCTTACCTGGTCCAAAACTAAAGGCATATGCACTAACGAATATCATTAGGGAGATGAATGAGATCCATTTGGTGATCAAAGGTGCATCCTCCAGACCCGACGTCGTAGTATTGGGTGATATGGTCTTATTAAAACTGGCCTCCGTTGTTGGAACAGAGAAATTAGTCCAAGGTGTTGAAGTATTATTGGAATCAACAAATGAAAAATTTTGATGCAAGTCCCGTTTTTGGATATTTGGCATGACATTGGCGTGAGTCAACTGATGTAAGTCTTTGAGTTCATTTGAACAATATCCGCCGATAGGGAGCGCCGTGTCCATCGCCATGACGACAACACCCAGTACGAGTATTGACACGCCCATGAGTGATGCTCCGGCGATTAGGAATCGGCGTCTGCCCGCGCGATCAACGCACAGAAGGGCAAGGATAGTCGAAAGAACCTGAAAATAGGACATCAGAATTACTTGTGCTGTTTGTGTTTCTGCCAGAGGGTACTAAGGGTACTATGCTACATGTATACCGGTACCCTCAAAGGAACAGAAAAGGGCCATTTTCTTTAATTTCATGGGTTTTTTTTATTTTGAAGAAATTAGTACCCTCTAAAAAATTTCTGGCAGCGACCCTGTGCGTTGTCAGAGTGGCGTAATGGAATCATTGGTGACTGTCACCTCTAAGGTTCCAGAATCGAACCCTGGTCGGACCCTCTCTATGGAGAGGGCACAGAGGAGAGGTAAGGGTTAAATAACAGAACTCACCTTGACAAACCCCAAACCAACAGTCACCAATGTGGCCGCCGAGTCACTTTTGAACCCCACTGATTGGAAGATGGTCGGTGCGAAATACAAAACATTGGGTTGACCAGTAACCTGAAATTAAGAAATCCTTGTCAATTACGTTTAAGTGTCCGTGTTGAAGACAAACCTAGTATAAAGGCCATTAATTCAGAGTCTACTGCACTGAACTTTGAATATGTGCCGAGTTTATTGTTGATTCCATCAAGAACGAGAGCTAAGAACGAGAATACTTTTCATGAAGATGGGGATTTGGCCTAGTGTTTAAGGCGTGCTGTCCCCGAGTGCTGGCGATTGATGCCTTATGCGAGGGTCCGTGGGTTCGAGTCCGGTAGGAAGCTATGTCTTTCACCATAGAAACCTGTTATTACTTCACTACTTTTCATACAGTGTTTTTTGATAGGTGGGGTGGGGGTGGGGGAGCTTCATGTCTTACCTGCTGCAGGAAAACACAGCCAGCACCTATGAACAGGCGACCTCTCATATTATCCACAGAACTGAATAAATCACAGATTTTATGATCCTGCAAAGGAACAAATACAAGAGGTCAATAGAAGGAGTCAAGCCCAGGTTCTGCTTTTGTCTACTTGAGGGGTTCAGCTTTCTCTTGCCCTGGCATAGCCCTCATCGACAAGGGCTGTCATAGAGTACTAGCACCCGTCATTTCTGAGGTCTCATGTTCGATTCCTGGTATCTTTATATTAGTTTATTTCAACTCAGTAATAACCTTACATGATTCCAACCTACATTTTCAATCTGAATAGCAATCTTGATATTATGCAATTCCGATTCAATGTGTGGCGTCCCGCGCATCCGAAGCCCTGAATGATGGCCGGGATCATCGAGATACCAAACATAAACCGCCTGGAAATGGTGAAAAATTAAACAGACCATTTTGACATGGTAGCCAGTGGCAATGCACGTACCTTGGCTTGGGGATGATCGATCACTGTGGTGGAGGGTAGATATTACATCGTGACACTCCAGAAATGGCATGCATATTCATAGAATTCAGCAAAGTTGCAATGCAGGCTTGATAGGGAAATGCCTTACCATTTGCAAAGGGGGCGGGCAGCTTCCCTACCCATACCAAGATGCCATCTAGGAATTCACACAGGACAAAAACAAGACTGTAAACTGCAAAATATTTGCCACCATAACATTCTATATTTTGTAGAAAATTTGACTGTCCATTTTTGCATTTGATTAGACATTTTGAGTGTGGTTTTTGAAGCTAATTTTAAATTGACAAATTTCGCTGCCTGCAAATATTTTTGAGTTTACAGTAGTTGATATTTAGTGAAAGGATAACCAAAGCTACACACCAGCCATTCTCCATGGTAATGAAAAGGAAATTTACAAGATATGCAAGAAGTAGACCAATGGTGATACCAAGCTCATTGAGGCTGACAAGGAGGCCCCTTCGTCTCTGAAAAAGGTAGAAATAATCATATCTTTAAAGGATGGTATTGGAAATTCAGGGACTAGGCAATCCAGGAAAATTGAGGAATTCTTGTAACTTAATGTCTTTTATCCAATATATCTAGCCCAATGGGTAAAACAATATGTTACCCTTCAAAAAAATTGTGTATATATTCGACCTGTATCAATGATCTGCAAGGAGTTAACTTACCACAGGGGCAATCTCAGATATGTAAATGCATTCTCCTATGGCAGAAAGCGATACAGCGAACCCGACAACAAGCCGACCAATAACCTGCAATGATTAATAACTTACAATTTCAACAGACAGAAGAACCTTAAAATTCTGAGTCAATATGACTTGCAGTGACCAGAGAAGTCAGCTGCACGCAGAAGAATGAATAATGCTCGGCACACTGCTTTATTGCTTCAGAAAGGTCACATCAATGAAACAGAAGAACTGACCAATGGTTCCAAACTTGTCAAAATTTAAAAAGTGCTTTCGAGTGAAAATGTTTTCTCACCAAAACAAAATATTTAGGAGCAGCTGCGAGGATGATGGCACCAATGACAAACATCCCAGAGTTGAACACAAGAGCCAAACGTCGCCCCCATTTATCAATAATGAAACCTGGAAAGCAGAACTTCGAATTAGAAATGAAATCAGATACATGTATTTTCAAAAAAATATCAAATACCTTCATGAAACCTGCACACAAATGTCTGGCTGGTACTTAATTCACATTCTAAAATAATTTTCAGAATGCAATCATGCCATTGCCAAGTTGTGGCATTATAGCTACTCATCAAACAATACTGGGCAATAGTTGTGCTATGTAGGAGGAAACAGGAGTCCCAGAGGAATCCTTTGATATGATGCAGTTGCCTCTTGGAGTCAGAAGGGGACAAATACGAACGGCGAGCGGCAGTCAGTGGTGGATGCACGGTATTCCTAGGAGGCTCCTGGAGACATTGGGTCATATGAATAAAGACTAGCAAATGCTTTTACTTCAGATCTGTACAGCATTGCCAAGTGCATTTGTATTGCAAAATTCAAGTAAAAGCATTCACTAGTCTTTATTCATATGACCCATTAAATATAGCACTAGGAGACCGAATTATACATGAAAAGTGCTGAAACGGGTAATAATGTGAAGCACTTATGAGACGGAATTACAGTGAACTGAAAAAGTGCTACTGATGTATTTGAGCTTCACAATATTTATTGTGAGGCAGATCTGTGCAAGTGAACAAATGTTAGGTATACTGAGGACAACTTTTATACATGTTATCGATAGACATACCTCCACATAAGGACCCTATCACAGCACCAATTAACATGGACCCAACAACCATGGACTGTTCAAGACACGACAAGTTAAACCTGGGTGTTAACTGCAAGAGTGCACCAGATATAATGCCTGAAAAGAGGTTACATTGTACGCCAGTGTTTACATGCATTCACCTCGCCACACACACATAGGCCTAACAAGTTTTCTTGCTCGTTAGCAATTTTTATGGTAGCTACCCACGAAAGTTGCCAAGCATCCGTGAATAAACCCGATTTTGGAAAGGAAAATTGCTTTCTTTAACAGTACAACTGCTGCCGATATAAGAATTGCTTACACCAGCTTGAAAACTTGCCATATATGCCGCAGGCTAGGCCAGGGCCGACCGCAAAGAAAGTCCGATAGTGCTACCTGCACCTTTCGGTGGTTATTTATAACACATTTTCCCATTAACTAAACCGCTGATAGGGGCACCAAAAGCACAGTCGGACTTTCTGTGTGGTTGGCCCAGGTTTCCAATGGCACATTTCAACCTGTGAAATTTTGCACCGCATACAATTTACATGTATATGGTGTTGATGCCATTTACATCAACGCTTTTCGGCACCAGAGAGATGGACGCGGTAGCTAACCCTACCCAATGTTTTTGCAATGGGTAGGTAGGAAATCTTTTGCTTTGCTTACCGAGTCCTTTCCAATGAATACCTACATGTACATGTATTCGAAAACGTACTTTTCAATCTTATTTCTACATACTTTCAAAGGGATTGTTCATTTTTGTCAATTGAGGAATCGGAGTTGTGATCCTTGAGAAAATGGAGAAAGCTATAGACAAATCCCAAATTGACGAAAACGAGAAAGATCTGCGCACTTCCGCCGAAATGGCAAACAGAACCTCGGTCTGAAATCATCTGACACTGAATGACGTGACGCAGAAAACCCCACGACCATGTGACGACAGTGAGTTCGATGACGTTGCGTCAGACTCAACCATTGCTGAATCATGGATTGCGTCACGTCAGCTGGTTTCAGATCGAGGTTCTGTTTGCCATTTCGGCGGAAGTGCGCAGATCTTGGAATTTGGGATTTGTCTATGGAGCTGCAAATTGCAGCGATTATTCTGTACAGCACAACAAATAATCCCTGCAATTTGTAAGTGCATAGCTTTTTCCGTTTTCCCAAGGATCACAACTCGGGTGACGAAAATGAACAGCCCCTTTGACAGAATGTACTTGGCAGTGTGAGTTTGTTAATATTTTACTAACAACACTGAAGACGTGCATACAACTCCATCTTCACATGAGACCTTACCTATATCATAACCGAACAAAATGCCGCCGGCAGCAGCCATCACAGACGCGCCCACTACATATTTCGTTGTCTTCTGCTGTTCCGGCCATGGCCGCGGTAACGTCTCTAAGATATCTGTGTTTTTATTATCGAGTTCAACCTCTTCTTGTCTTACTTCACCTCCGCTGTCTGTGTACACTGCAGGCCGCTGCTCATTGTTCAATAGCTCGGCTAGAAAAACAAGAATTGATACCGGTATATTGTACTAAGTATAGGACATGTAGGAGGAGCAGTGTGGTCTTATAGTGGTTAGCGAGATGGACTCCTGATCAGAGGGTCCAAGCTTCGATTCCCAGTCTTGACCAAGAAAAAAAACATGCTCGCTTGTGACCTTGAGCAAGTCACTTTGCCTCACTTGCTTCACCCCCAGGTGTAAAAGGGGTACCTGGCTGGTAGTGATGGTCTATGTGAATGTTAGTCCAAGAGCGCTGAAAACGGCTGCCGGGACTGTAATACTCCCCGGGGAGTGGAGATATGAGATTGGAATGAACAGACCTATAGCTGGGGTAATAATAATGTATTCTGGGAATGCGCTATAAGCTTGTACCGTAACAACTCCATTATTATTGTTATTATTACTAAAGTATTAATTAAAGCGAATAGGTCATGCCCGCCAAAGTGTCTAAACACACAATCAATCATCGGCATCTTGGATACATTTTTGACTGCTGCAAACCAATTCGCTTTAATTCATTCAGCAGTTCATTTATAACTTAATTTTTTGGAAATATTGCCCACAGTTTCCATCAATCTAGAACTGACACTAGTGACAGGCTGAAGCAGGAGTGATGACAACATACCCTGGACTTTTTAGAGGGGGATGAAGAAACTCTTACTCCCTTAAAAAATCTTTGAGCAATGGTTTTGAAATAATGTTAGTGGTCGTTTTTTTGCCTGTAACCTAAGTTCGTTTGTCCAATGACAACGCCCACAAGCATAAGTTACTGATGCACAACATTTTGAGTCAAATATCTTAAACTCTCAAGGGTTCATAATCATATCTCTATACCTTTGGATCATATTCCGAGTGGAACAAAATACGAAGGCGAAGTGATTATAGGCCATGATAACTCAACAGGGAGTTAGTCAAATCACGGGTACATTGAGGAGCCTGATAGCCTAGTGGTTATCACGTCCGCTTAGCAAGCGACAGGTCCCGGGTTCGAATCCAGCCCGGGCCATTATGGGATTTCATTCCCGGCTCTTCACGTCCGTCGCATGGGACAGTAAGCCGTGGTGCCTTGTACCTTGTGTCTTTGCAAGGGCAAGTAAAATACCCCATCCAAGTGAGGAACATGAGTAGCTTGTGATGGCCTCCTCCGTACTTACCAGGGCCAATAATGCTATAGCGTCGGCCCTGACGGAAAAATGAAATACGGGTACACTTACTCGTTTCAAACATATCCCTGGGATCGTAAATTCCTGCCATTAATCCACACACTAATAACTGAATTCGACCCGATCACAAACAATTCAGTGAATTATCCTCCAAGCAGTGTACTTCATATCATATACCTCATAATTCCTATCGATTTTTCAAAGATAAGCAGATAGGCAGAGATTTGGTGGCATTCCTTTTTTCTCGTATGGCACTATTGATACTCCGTCGTCAAAGACAGGCAACTTGCCAGGTGAGAGTTTTTAAATGCAGTGCTCAACAAATTGGTTGTCCAGGCACCCGGGACCTTCAGAAAAACTCCTGGGCAAGGTCAAAGTCATTGAGCACTTGTCCTTGGGCAAGTACCAAAATAAAGCATACCTCTCAACTGAATATAAATATAGAAATAAAACCATCCAGCAAGTGACAATTTGGTCCGGGCAAACAGAAATTTACTTCCCGGTTGCCCTTGGGCGAGGGAGCGAAAATCCGATTTGTCAAGCACTGAAAGGAGTTGGCTTTCACTGGGCAATACAACACATTAGACAGAGTCAAATGACACCAACGATTGTCAGGTTTTCTATGGCTACAGCCAATGCACGATGGAAATATAGATCCACATCATATCAGCAGCAAAGCAACTATGAACGCATAGGCTTTATTTCGGAATGAAATGGTCCATGGACCATGTGCTCACTGGGTTGGACATAATACATGTAATAGTCTAATGACAGAGGCAGGTACATATCAGTTATGAGCAATCTGGGTCAAGTCATTCCCAGGTAGGACTTTGATTATTTTTGGGTTACGCCACCTGGCGGCCATATTGGATGTCCGATCGGGCCGAAACTTCACATGGACATAAAGGTCATCTGCAGGGGGCCACATATCACATTGGAACGCTTTGGGTTAAGGCGTTCCTGAGTTACAGCACTTTGATGATTTTTGGGTTACGCCACCTGGTGGCCATGTTTGAAGTCAAATCAGGCCAAAATTTGACATGCATGTAAAGGTCATCTAGATGGAAGTAAATATCAAATTTGAGCACTCTGCGTCAAGCCGTTCCCGAGTAATAGCACTTACTTGATTTTCAGGTTGCGCCACCTGGCGGCCATACTGGATGTCAAATCGGGCCGAAACTTGGTATTTTTTAAGGTACCCCTCCAATGCACGTTTATGCAAGATATGAAGTCGCTCGGTGAAATAATGACAAACTGTGGCAGGTTTGTCACTTTTGTCGAACTTTGACCTCTGTGACCTTGAAAAGTAGGTCAAATCAAAAACCCGTTATATACATGTATGTTATGTATCCTTATTAGCTACACCTATGATAAAAATTTGGAGATGATCTAGTCATTAGTTCAGGAGTTATTGCACTTTTTGTGTTTTTGGTTTCCGCCACCTGGTGGCCAAACCGAGAGTCAAATGGGACCGAAACTTGGTGCCGTGGGTCATCTGACCTAGGGGTATATATGTACCAAGTTTCAGACCAATAGCTCCAGCGGTTACGAAACGTGCCCTGCTAACGGAACACGACGACGGACGACGACGGACGACGGACGCTGCACCATTGTAATAGCTCACCCAGTGAGCTAAAAAACCTTCATCACAAAACAGCCCACATCACAGCTATTCCAGCATCTGGCACAAATAATGCATGAACAGTTCATTCCATACAGCCTGCAAATCTAAACTCTGTTCTGAGCATCCTCCACTATTTTTCAATGCAATACACACAGACCATCATTGATGCAATAGTTGCATCAATAGGCCTATGGTCTGACTCTGTGTTAATTACATTAAAAATTGTCACAGCTGTTGTTGTTGAACTAGTAGAAGTACCATCGATATTCACGGGCCTATGTCATGTATCCTATGTGTATGCCACTGCATTTATTGTAGCTTCAGGCTGACGATAGGCCTATAGATGATTGCAGTGCATAGATCAATACACTATACAATTAAAACAGGGTGACAGCAGGATGACCTCAACTTAAGAACACAAATCACCTGCGTCAGCATTATTCTAATGTGATCAGGGCTTCTAATGGAGTACTAGTAGTAGTCATGTCTCTGGAGACATATGGTATATTTTAATTAAGGCCATTCTTTCTGATGGATTTATATTTTTCGTTTTAGCTTGGAGGAATTGACTCCAAGGTTTTAGCAAGCCTTTGTTCGAAAATATCCCCCACAACAGCACTGGACGGGACCTCAACAAATGTTTTGAATAGAGTGCTCACAACTTGCTGAAGAACAATTTTGAAAAAAACATTGAATTTTATTTTTTTCCAAATTGCCAAAATCTAACTACAGCGGGTCCGCTAAACAACAAATAAAAAAGAATGGCCTAAAGAGACCCTATAGGCAGCTTACTACGAGGCTCATTTCAGTGCAGTCACTTCATCACAGGTGGCGCTAGCAACTGACAACGTACACATTTTGGCTCAAATGTGACCCGTGACAGCAAAATAAGTTGGAATGCGCTGGAAAGAAGACCCAAGATGACACCAGACAACAATTCCAGAAATCGACAAAGTCAAATTTCACACTGGGCAGACAATCCTGAAATCAACAAACCGTTGGTGTCACCTTGGACATGTTGGGTCATCTTCTGTGCGCATTCCGACTCGTTTTGCTGTCATGGGTCACAAATGTTGATGTTTAGTGTATTTCACTTGCAATACATAGAGTTAGATTCTCATGCCAACCGATCAGGAGCCATGTTCCCGAAGCCGTCGTTAGGTTAACGATGTCGTTACGCTATGCATTTTCCCAGTTTTAACGACATCGTTAACCTAACGATGGCTTCGGGAACATGGCTCCAGTTTTATAATCAAATCACATCCAAAAGCCTTCCACACCTTCCAAAAGCCTACTCAATGTAGCCTTACCTGTTTAATACTAAAATAAATTTGATTGAAGTCAGATTACCATACCTTTAAGTGACCCCGAGTTCCTGAAGTTCCTCAAAATAGCATCCAGAACAGATCTTAGTTGTTTCTGTTGCACCTTCTCTTTTTTTGGTGTTTCATCCATGTTATAACATCAACCATTTGAAATTTAACAACGAGAGAACATCCAGAACATTCGCAAATAGTGTTAGACAGATGATATCCGTGTTCAATTCATTGATATCATGACTGACTTCATACACTTGGTCTGATATGTCAGCTGCATAGGTTTGTCTAGCCGACCAATAATTTAATTCAGTTTTACCCATCATGAATAATTTGTAGAGAATCCTGCTGGTATGATTTGCATAGATAGTCTACTGAATGTGATTCTATAATTATATGCTGTAGGCCTATTTGTGGCAAAATAATCAAATGCAGGGCTCCGAAAAACAATCGTATTGTGCTACATACAATTGGCTGTGACATGTGTGAGATTTTCCTTTTTGAAATTACCTACATGTAGTTAGTTTACACCGCACTAAACTTCAAATGACCTTCTAATCTAGAGGTGGTTGTGTTGCAGGGACGGATCCAGGATTTGGGAAAAGAGGGGCGCCCTCTGCTAGAAACATTGAAATTTGCGCCAAGTTCCAGAATTTCATTTCGATTTTACAGATTTGTTGGCCAAAAGGGGGCGTGTGCCGGGTATGCCCCCCTTGGATCCGCACCTGGTCAGGTGCGTGTAGAGACATCAGCCAGCATAAAAAAACTGCTTGGAGTGTAGATTTTTATAAGTAAAACAGTGGGTTGTGTTTCTACAGACTTCAGCGGCCAGGTGTGTACTTGTAAAAACTTGGAAAAGAGTGTAGATTTTAGTGGGCACAATGTTGTGTTTGTCGAGACTTCAGTGGGCACAATAACTTGGAAAAGATTTTAGACCCTGGTGGGTACAATGACTATGCTTGTCATTGTGTTCAGAATTCAGCGGGCATGGATGGCGGGTGTGTACCGTAAAACGGGGCTTCTTTGCCACCCTGGGGGCTACTTTGCCAGGCAATAGATGAAAAAGTCCAACTCAGACTTTTTCATCTATTGCCTGGCAAAGTAGCCCCCAGGGTGGCAAAGTGGCCCCGTTTTACGGTACCACAGTTGTTTTGTTAGACTTCATAGAGACTTCAGTCATGTCAGTGGGCATCCAGCAGGCATACTTACCAGAATCAGAGAAGTATATTTCAATATCGGTTTCATCCTCTTCAGAAGCAGACGACATTGTACATGAAACTTCTTGTTGCCTCCCATCAACGGTGCTCATTCACTCAAGTCAAAATAGCTGAACAATCTCCATATCAATCAAGGAGAATGGTGGAAGATTTCACATCTGAAATATCATGCGAACCATTTGAAAAAGATGGTACAGGTAGGCCTAGTCTGGTTCAACCTAGAGGTAGACCATTGGAATGCAGTTTGTGGTTAGAGTGTGGCAAGAGTGACATAATTACGGTTACATGTTATGGCGTAATGAATCAGATGACTGTGACTAACATTGGCCTATGGACTGTTGTCAGCCATAAAATCTTGTGGTCAAAATTGAATGTTCCATTTCCTCACTTGGCATTCCAATGGTCCACCTCTAGGTTGAACCAGACTTTAAAGTATAATTCACCCTGACTTCAACATGGCAAAGTGCCAGGGCCCATATTCATAAAACTACTTTAGTCTACCAGGACCCATATTCATAAAACTACTTAAGTCTAAGTGCGACACTTATCTTTTGTTGAACACAAACAGCCCATATTCATAAAACTACTTTAGTCTACCAGGACCCATATTCATAAAACTACTTAAGTCTAAGTGTGACACTTATCCTTTGTTCAACACAAAAGATAAGTATCACACTTTGACTTAAGTTAGGCCTAAGTACGTTTATGAATAAGGACCCAGGTGTCACACTTCTCCTTTGTTCAACACAAAAGACAAGTACCATACATTGACTTAAGTATGTTTATGAATATAATGGCCCCAGGCCTGTGCAACACACCATAAAAGTGAACACAATGATTGAACCACAAACTGCAAAATTTACCAGTTGACTGGGCACAACCTTGGAGTGTTTGCTGTTCAAGTGACCCTAACATTACATAGCCTAATAGGCCTACATGATTAGGATTTTTGTCACTAAAGCGGCCCATACACGATCAATATTATTGCACAATATGAGGATCACAATGGGCAATATTATTGCCAATCTTTCTTCTGCCCATCATGTGAAAAGCACACGACCACCCATTTGGGCCCCATATTGTGCAATAATATTGCGCCGTGTATGGGCGGCTTTAGGCCTAGGACGAAGGTACCGGTAGGCCCAACTGTGACATGCATTATTTTATTGGGCTTGACTTGAATATTCACTACCACAACAAAATAGTTCCCTCCGCGCATATTTACGAGGTTGTGATTTGGCTCTATTCGGCAATTTCCGTCACATTCCCGATTACTCCCGAATATTTGGAACACCACCAGTCTCCGTCGGCTCATCGGCCATGTCGGCCTTTGTCTCATGAAGCATTTCTGCAAGTGCCGGCCGTCGGCTCATCGGCTTTCCCATTAGAGTGTCCCAACACACTTATTAGGGCCTACAAGCGCCTGCCATCGGCTCATCGGCCGCTGTCTTATGAAGCCTTTTTCTACAAGCGCCTGCCGTCGGCTCATAGGCAGCTGTCTTGTGAAGCCTTTCTACGGCTCATCGGCCTTTTGCACTTTCATGTCGAGTTCTAGTTCTGTCTTACTGGAATTTGTGCCCAATATTTTTATTCTTGCCATTCGGAAACCAACTCAATGCCGCCTCTCTTTAGTCCCTCATCGTATTCAAGTTTTCCGAAGTTGCGCCTTAATCCGTCAGTTTTTGTTACGTTTGTAATGATTCATGTTCAAAATATAGGGTAAGCATGGTAAGTTAATGGTTTAGTGGATTTTGAGATGGGGGTCTGGGGGTATCCCCCAGAAAGGGGGGGTTCGGGGGGTCACCCCCCGATTAACTGAGTGAATTTTCAACACAGTCCCATATAGGGTAAGCATGGTAAGTCAATGGTTTAGTGGATTTTGAGATGGGGGTCTGGGGGTATCCCCCAGAAAGGGGGGTTCGGGGGGTCTCCCCCCGATTAACTGAGTGAATTTTCAAGACGGTCCCATATAGGGTAAGCATGGTAAGTCAATGGTTTAGTGGATTTTGAGATGGGGGTCTGGGGGTATCCCCCAGAAAGGGGGGGGGTTCGGGGGGTCTCCCCCCGATTAGCTAAGTGAATTTTCAAGACGGTCCCATACTGGATTTCACATCAAATAAAAATGCATCAAATTCAAATTCAACGTTTTAGTCTATCTTCATTGTTTTCGAGTCTCGTATTGGCCTATGGACGATGAGCCGACACTCTAAAATCGTCTCCTTCCACCGACCCCTTTTGGGTCTATGGCCGATTAGCCGACGGTCTGACGCCGACGTTTATTTCCCGCCAAAACGCCACCGACCCCTTTTGGGTCTATGGCCGATCAGCCGACGGTCTGATGCCGACGTTTATTTCCCGCCAAAACGCAGATACCGAACATTGCCGAATGTTTCCGAACTGTCCCGTATTGGCCTATATGGACGATGAGCCGACGCTCTCGTCTCCCATCCACCGACCCCTTTTGGGTCTATGGCCGATTAGCCGACGGTCTTGGCCTACCCATTCCCGTATCGGCCTATGGATGATGAGCCGACGCTCTAAAATTGCCTCCATTCCACCGACCCCTTTTAGGTCTATGGCCGATTGGCCGACGGTCTGACGCCGACGTTTATTTCCCGCCAAAACGCAGATACCGAACATTGCCGAATGTTTCCGAACTTATCCGAAATGTTGTCAAAAAAGAAGTTCCACGGGCGCTGCGCATTTATACACTTTATACAACAGTGTTTTCCCTGGGATTTAGTTGAAACGTGACGGTCGCCTGACGCCCGAAGCGCGGCAGCCGAGGCGCATAGCGCCGAGCGGGGTGTGTGTGCGAGGGGGGGTCTCCCCCCCCTCGCGTAGAAAATTTTTGATTCTAGAACACTGCAAGACGCCATTTCCGTGCCCGAAAACGCAACGCAGTACTAACTTTCTTGACGGACCGAAGCGCGCCCAATGAGCCGAGCGCCATCTATGAAATCTCGTTGGCAAGTTTATGAACTAGATAATGCTAGACGGGTGGTGAAGGTAGTATAATTGGACCGATCCATTATCGTTGTTGAAAGGGGTGTGTAACAACCATCTTCCTCTGTTGCGTCCGTATGAAAACAAGCGTTGGGAGTGCTCAGAATGCGTGTCGGCCGATTTTTTTTGCGTGACAGTGGATATTTTAAGCGTGGCGGTTCCACTACGTAGATTTTTTAACGTGGCGCAGGCACAGACGTTTGCATTCTAAACGTGACGGGCCGTCACGTGTTTTTTAATCAGGGAAAACACTGATACAAGTACAAAGTGCTGTTGTTTCAGGCCGGTGCGATGGTAGTGAATATTCAAGTCGCTCCTTTTATTGTTTAGCCCTTACTTACGCCTATAGCTATAGGCCTACCGCGGATCTATGAAACACACCCACCACAAAGCCCCTGTTGAGTGAGTGAGAGAGTGGAAAGTCATGATGAACAGAAAGTGACAGCATCAGCAGCAGCAGCACCGCATGCATGCAATGCCAGCAGCAAAAATGGGGAATGTCGAATGAACAGCACTGCAGTGCAACGCTCTCAGTCAGCAGTTGATTAGACCAGACTCTGAGACTGCAACAGCTAGATTGCAGGAATTTTTAAGCAGCTATACTTAACAACGTCATATATTCAGGTGATGATACCTTGTGATCATCTTTGTTGTTTTATTTTGTCAAAAAGCTGTGCTCTTCTTTTCAGCTTGAAATGGGGAAACCCTTTTGCAGGAGACAAGCAAATGACGTCACATGGAAATCCTCTCTAGAACTATTTATTTTGTTCCTGCGCCAGGATTCAGTCAAAATATAGTGCATAACGACGATGATACATTGTCCATTCCGAAAGTTACATTGGCCAACAAGGCAGTATCTACCATTCTGCATATACGTTCCTTTGAAAGGAAGCAAAACCCATGGAGAATCAAATTTATTGTGAATATTTTGTCGGCGTGCAAGACGTGGTGGTGAACATGGTGAAGCGGCCTTCCACTACTAATTTTTAACATTCATCATCAGGGCAGGCGAACAATTACCCGTGTGAGGGCGCTGCTGTTGCCTTCCCTTCTCCCGCCCGTCCCACGCCCTTCAGCAGGTTCAGCACGCATAATGATGAGAACACAATATCAGAACAATGCTTTCTGTGAGACCGGACATTGTTGGTAAAGGAATAAGACAGGGTTTCTGCTTTTTTTGCGGGCGTCTCTGTTTCTTGCACTCCAAGCGGCAAACCAACAAACTAAAGGTGGTGAATCCTTAAACTGACCCATTCGTCGAAGCCAGCCCGGTCGATCTATGGATCTGCAGATGTGGTGAAATCGGAGCACTGTCACCTTTTTCCGCTGACCAAAATCTCCCTTTCTGATTCTTTTTATTTGTTGCCACTCATCTGGCAAAATTCCGCCGAAAACTATTCGTCGTTGCTGTGGGTGGGATCCTTCTGAACAGGTATGATTGGCACAAGAAGAGCAGCAGTTGATTGGCAACCGCATTTTTTTGAGGCAGCATGCATGCAGAGCACTGAGCATGCTATTCATATTGCTGAGCTGCTGCATGCAGAAACGCATGCATGCACATGATGCACACTGATGCATGGATCACAGGCGGCCCGAGCTTTGTCACAAAATAGGGTAAAAAGGGGTAGTAGTCCTACTATAATATATAAAAAGTCTTTTTTATATATAGACCCCTTGCGCTTATCAGCCCAGGAGGGTGTAAACATTAACCTAGTTACGGTAACCATATCGCCCAGGCATAGCTTCTTTTACGATATGACATTGACGGCTATTGCCTGGGACGTTATGGTTTACCCATATGCGCCCTGTGGAGCATAGTGTATTGGCATGTACTGAATAAAATGCCCAATTACTCGCAAACCTGACTAATTTAGAAATAATATGTCAAGGTGTCACCTTTGGAGTGAGCTCAGCTTTTAGGCCTCTGTTTAAATGCCCTGGGCCTAGATGGTGGGGCTTCTTAGGGGGGGTTATAGTGAGATGTTGCGAACATGATTTCCGAGGCTGTGTTTTTGGTTCTGGTAGGGCCTAACACTACTGATGAAGTAGGCCTAGTGTGGGTGGGGCCGGGGCTTGAGGTTAGCCTTTTCCCCGCCTGGCCCTGGGCCTTTCCTGGTAAGAGGCGGCCGGGCTCAGCAAGGATCCCCCGTCGGGCATGTCAGGGCAGGGAGTCTGGGGGCGCAGAGGGAGAGCAAACTAGAGGGTGGAGAGCAATGAGGACTGAAAAATTGGCACAGTACATTGAAATTAATGGAAGAATGTGGTGTTGGCGAAGGACATGGTGGAGGATGGAAAAGGCGGGCGTGGCGGAGTTGGTCCGATGAGCGCCAACGACATGTCATCTTCCTTGACAACGCAGTTTCTGAATTTCCGAGCTTGTTTTCTGTGTTTACGGTTACCCATCGATTTTTCACGAACTGCCGGTGTACAGTTCATTCCAATGCCCAGGATGGATTTTAAATTATCTATGCTACCCACGGATGGACGGTTTATTTTGTCGAAATTTGTTAGGTTTGTCTCGAAGTGAGGTCGGCACATCGGCATGATGCGCGTAATGCTGTTTCCTATTGAAAAATTCATTTTCGGGCTAGGCCCACCTGCGTTCACCCATCGATTTTTATCAAACTGCCAGTGCACAGTTCAATGCCAGTGCCCAAGGTGGACGTAAAACTGTCTCTAGAATATTCTACCCATCGCTGGCTGGTTAATTTTGCCGAATTTTGTTAGATTTGAGTCTCGAAGCGAGTGCACGGTCAATCGCCAGTTCGCCCGTCGGCTGCCGACGTCGTCTGCTTCGGGCATGCGCACACGTGTTCGCGGAGCTGATTGGCCGATTCAACAGTGGGCCTAGTGCGTTAGCGCATTTGTACATTTTGCGTGCACAGGGTAAGATCGAGACAGCCATCGTTCCCAAGCAGTGTGGTCTAATAGTGGTTAGCGAGATGGACTCCTGATCAGAGGGGCCAAGCTTCGATTCCCAGTCTTGACCAAGAAAAAAAACATGCTCGCTTGTGACCTTGAGCAAGTCACTTTGCCTCACTTGCTTCACCCCCAGGTGTAAAAGGGGTACCTGGCTGGTAGTGATGGTCTATGTGAATGTTAGTCCAAGAGCGCTGAAATCGGCTGCCGGGACTGTAATACTGCCCGGGGAGTGGAGATATGAGATTGGATACATTTTTGACTGCTGCAAACCAATTCTCTTTAATTCATTCAGCAGTTCATTTATAACTTACGGTAATTTTTTGGAAATATTGCCCACAGTTTCCATCAATCTAGAACTGACACTAGTGACAGGCTGAAGCAGGAGTGATGACAACATACATGTACCCTGGACTTTTTAGAGGGGGATGAAGAAACTCATACTCCCTTAAAAAATCTTTGAGCAATGGTTCTGAATTAATGTTAGTGGTCGATTTTTGCCTGTAACCTAAGTTCGTTTGTCCAATGACAACGTCCTCAAGCATAAGTTACTGATGCACAACATTTTGAGTCAAACATCTTAAACTCTCAAGGTTTCATAATCATACCTCTATGCCTTTGGATCATATTCCGAGTGGAGCAAAATACGAAGGCAAAGTGATTATAGGCCATGATAACTCAACAGGGAGTTAGTCAAATCAAGGGTACACTTACTCGTTTCAAACATATCCCCTGGATCGTAAATTCCTGCCATTAATCCACACACTAGTAATAATTGAATTCGACCCGATCACAAACAATTCAGTGAATTGTCCTCCAAGCAGTGTACTTCATATCATATACCTCATAATTCCTATCGATTTTTCAAAGATAAGCAGATACATGTAGGCAGAGATTTGGTGGCATTCCTTTTTTCTCATATGGCACTATTGATACTCCGTCGTCAAAGACAGGCAACTTGCCTGGTGAGAATTTTTAAATGCAGTGCTCAACAAATTGGTTGTCCAGGCACTCGGGACCTTCAGAAAAACTCCTGGGCAAGCTCAAAGTCATTGAGCACTTGTCTGTGGGCAAGTACCAAAATAAAACGTACCTCTCAACTGAATATAGAAATAAAACCATCCAGCAAGTAACAATTTGGTCCGGGCAAACAGAAATTTACTTCGCGGTTGCCCTTGGGCGAGTGAGCGAAAATCCGATTTGTCGAGCACTGAAATGAGTTGGCTTTCACTGGGCAATACACATTAGACAGAGTCAAATGACACCAACGATTGTCAGGTTTTCTATGGCTACAGCCAATGCACGATGGAAATATAGATCCACATCATATCAGCAGCAAAGCAACTATGAACGCATAGGCTTTATTTCGGAAAAAACCTTCATCACAAAACAGCCCACATCACAGCTATTCCAGCATCTGGCACAAATAATGCATGAACAGTTCATTCCATACAGCCTGCAAATCTAAACTATGTTCTGAGCATCCTCCACTATTTTTCAATGCAATACACACAGACCATCATTGATGCAATACATGTAGTTGCATCAATAGGCCTATGGTCTGACTCTGTGTTAATTACATTAAAAATTGTCACAGCTGTTGTTGTTGAACTAGTAGAAGTACCATCGATATTCACGGGCCTATGTCATGTATCCTATGTGTATGCCACTGCATTTATTGTAGCTTCAGGCCAACGATAGGCCTATACACGATTGTAGTGCATAGATCAATACACTATACAATTAAAACAGGGTGACAGCAGGATGACCTCAACTTAAGAACACAAATCACCTGCGTCAGCATTATTCTAATGCGATCAGGGCTTCTAATGGAGTACTAGTAGTCATGTCTCTGGAGACATATGGTATATTTTAATTAAGGCCATTCTTTCTGATGGATTTATATTTTTCGTTTTAGCTTGGAGGAATTGACTCCAAGGTTTTAGCAAGCCTTTGTTCGAAAATATCCCCCACAACAGCACTGGACGGGACCTCAACAAATGTTTTTAATAGAGTGCTCACAACTTGCTGAAGAACAATTTTGAAAAAAACATTGAAAGGTTGAAAAATGGGACCGGCGGGAATAAAAAAGTCGTTTTTTTCAATTTTATTTTTTTCCAAATTGCCAAAATCTAACCCTCTACGGCGGGTCCGCTAAACAACAAAAAAAAAGAATGGCCTAAAGAGACCCTATAGGCAGCTTACTACGAGGCTCATTTCAGTGCAGTCACTTCATCACAGGTGGCGCTAGCAACTGACAACATACACATTTTGGCTCAAATGTGACCCGTGACAGCAAAATAAGTCGGAATGCACCAGAAAGAAGACCCAAGATGACACCAGACCACAATTACAGAAGTCGACAATTTCACAATGGGCAGACAATCCTGAAATCAACAAACCGTTGGTGTCACCTTGAACATGTTGGGTCATCTTCTGTGCGCATTCCGACTCGTTTTGCTGTCACGGGTCACAAATGTTGATGTTTAATGTATTTCACTCGCAATACATAGAGTTAGATTCTCATCCCAACCGATCAGTATAATCAAATCACATACAAAAGCCTTCCACACCTTCCAAAAGCCTACTCAATGTAGTCTTACCTTACTAAACTAAACTAAATTGGATTGAAGTCAGACTACCATACCTTTAAGTGACCCTGAGTTCCTGAAGTTCCTCAAAATAGCATTCAGAACAGATCTTAGTTGTTTCTGTTGCACCGTCTCTTTTTTTGGTGTTTCATCCATGTTATAACATCAACCATTTGAATAAGAACTTGAATAAGCTTACGGCAAATTATAAACTACATCGATACGTAACAAAAATCTAACGATATATCCGGCCTCTTGTTGACTACTCCACTCCACAATACACATACCGCATGCGCAAACGACTTAGTAACTAGTATCTTAACGTAACAACGGTTAACAGGACTAACCTAGTCCTTGGACCTGATGATGATGATGATTTGAAATTTAACAACGAGAGAACATCCAGAACATTCGCAAATAGTGTTAGACAGATGATATCCGTGTTCAATTCATTGATATCATGACTGACTTCATACACTTGGTCTGATATGTCAGCTGTAGAGGCTTGTCTAGCCGACCAATAATTTAATTCAGTTTTACCCATCATGAATAATTTGTACATTTGGGGACCATACTTTTAGTACGTACGCACGTTTTCCCGATTTTCGGCACCCCCCCTCCCCCCCTGTACGCAGGCATACGCTGGGCCATTGCCCCCCCCCTCTGCGTACGTACGCATCGACGATCGTCGGCCGATATTACCTGGAGTCAAACATGGTGAATTGACAGCCAGTAAGAAGAGAAACTTGAAATGGTCGATATATTTAGGGATTTATTCGAGAAATTAACAAATACTAGTAACAACAAGGCACATATCGCACCTGTACAAGCTGAAACATACATCAGAGAAGATCGTCAGTACAGTCTAGGAGGTAAGGTGTACATATCAATGCCTGGAGAAGGCGTGTATAACAGGAAATAGAGCAATTTTGGAAATTTCTGCAGATGTCCTGAGCCCCCCCCCCCCCGCGTACGCACACGTACGCAAAATAGGCCTAATTTTTCAGACCCCCCCTCCCCCCTTCCGTGCGTACGTACTAAAAGTATGGTCCCTTGTAGAGAATCCTGCTGGTATGATTTGCGTAGATAGTCTACTCAATGTGATTCTATAATTATATGCTGTATTTGTGCCAAAATAATCAAATGCAGGGCCCCGAAAAACAATCGTATTGTGCTACATACAATTGGCTGTGACGTGTGAGATTTTCCTTTTTAAAATTACCTAGTTTACACCGCACTAAACTTCAAATGACCTTCTAATCTAGAGGCGGTTGTGTTGCAGGGACGGATCCAGGATTTGGGAAAACATTGAAACATTGAAATTTGCGCCAAGTTCCAGAATTTCATTTCGATTTCACAGATTGTTGGTCAAAAGGGGGTGCGTGCCAGATGCGCCCCTTGGGCTGGGTTTACATAGAGCGTGTCAAAATACACGGGAGACACGCTACGGTACGCGTAGATATTACGACACGCCCACACGATGGTTTACATAGGCCTTCATCGTGTCGTTATCATTTGACACGGTGCCTCGAGTTTGGCATTATTTTCATTCAGTCTCATGCATTTCACGATGCAAATAAGAAAACATGTGATATTTGATGAGGAAACATCCTAAAATGCCCATCTCCGTACTTCGAAACAACGCAAGATCTACCCACGAAGTCAGCACACGCCTGAAAGAACGAGCATGCTCGTTCTCTTCAAAACGTGTCGACACGCCATGATCTACGTAACCCCATGCATATAGACCAATGTAAACGGCATATTGGATAATCCATTGTCAGTTAATCATTACACGCGTATGTCAACGTACCGTGTCGCGTATTCGTGTTTCGTGTGGCTCTATGTAAATCCAGCCTTGGATCCGCACCTGGTGCGTGTATAAAAACTGCTTGGAGTGTAGATTTTTATAAGTAAAACGATGGGTTGTGTTTGTACAGACTTCAGCGGCCAGGTGTGTACTTGTAAAAACTTGGAAAAGAGTGTAGATTTTAGTGGGCACAATGGTTGTGTTTGTTGAGACTTTACTTCAGTGGGCACATTAATTTGGAAAAGATTTTATATCTGGTGGCAACAATGATTGTGTTTGTCCTTGTGTTCAGAATTCAGCAGGCATGGATGGAGGGTGTGTACCACAGTTGTTTTGTTACACTTCATAGAGACTTCAGTCATGTCAGTGGGCATCCAGCAGGCATACTTACCAGAATCAGAGAAGTATATTTCAATATCGGTTTCATCCTCTTCAGAAGCAGACGACATTGTACATGAAACTTCTTGTTGCCTCCCATCAACGGTGCTCATTCACTCAAGCCAAAATAGCCGAACAATCTCCATATCAATCAAGGAGAATGGTGGAGGATTTCGCATCTGAAATATCATGCGAACCATTTGAAAAAGATGGTACAGTATAGTCTGGTTCAACCCAGAGGTAGACCATTGGAATGCAGTTTGTGGTTAGAGTGTGGCAAGAGTGACATAATTACGGTTACATGTTATGGCGTAATGAATCAGATGACTGTGCCTAATAATAAACATTGGCCTATGGACTGTTGTCAGCCATAAAATCTTGTGGTCAAAATTGAATGTTCCATTTCCTCACTTGGCATTCCAATGGTCCACTCTAGGTTGAACCAGACTATAAAGTATAATTCACCCTAACTTCAACATGGCAAAGTGCCAGGGCCCATATTCATAAAACTACTTTAGTCTACCAGGACCCATATTCATAAAACTACTTAAGTCTAAGTGTGACACTTATCCTTTGTTGAACACAAACAGCCCATATTCATAAAACTACTTTAGTCTACCAGGACCCATATTCATAAAACTACTTTAAGTCTAAGTGTGACACTTATCCTTTGTTCAACACAAAAGATAAGTATCACACTTTGACTTAAGTTAAGTACGTTTATGAATATGGACCCAGGTGTCACACTTATCCTTTGTTCAACACAAAAGATAGGCCTAAGTATCATACATTGACTTAAGTATGTTTATGAATATAATGGCCCCAGGCAGGCCTGTGCAACACACCATAAAAGTGAACACAATGATTGAACCACAAACTGCAAAATTTACCAGTTGACTGGGCAGGCACAACCTTGGAGTGTTTGCTGTTCAAGTGATCCTAACATTACATAATATGATTAGGATTTTTGTCACTTAGGCCTAGGCCTAGGCCTAGGACCACAGGAACTTGTACCAATGTTGGAAAAAAACACGCCATTATGGCCCGAAGGGCCATCAGAAAGGGCCACAGGCCCGTAAAAGCAACCCTTACTGACAACACATACACACGGATAAGGAGTGCAACATCACCATTTCACAATGCATTGATAGGAACGGACATTTCGTATGCCAACATGCTCCACAAAGTGGCCATTTTCTCATAGTAGATGGCAAATCCTCAGCAAAAACCGACGTTCTGGTGAATCTAGAGCATATTTACTTTAATAAAAATCAAAAAATATTTACAGTCAAAGCTGATTTGTGTGGTTTATGGCACTTTTAATCCTGAGTTTGACAACTTCACAAAATTCGTGCAGGTGTCCAGGAATCAGAACGAGGCTACAATGCATTTCTAGGGTTTCCCCACAGAGCCTCGTTCTGATTCCTGGACACCTGCACGAATTTTGTGAAGTTGTCAAACTCAGGATTAAAAGTGCCATAAACCACACAAATCAGCTTTGACTGTAAATATTTTTTGATTTTTATTAAAGTAAATATTCTCTAGATTCACCAGAACGTCAGTTTTTGCTGAGGATTTGCCATCTACTATGAGAAAATGGCCACTTTGTGGAGCATGTTGGCATACGAAATGTCCGTTCCTATCAATGCATTGTGAAATGGTGATGTTGCACTCCTTAGGCCTATCCGTGTGTATGTGTTGTCAGTAAGGGTTGCTTTTACGGGCCTGCGGCCCTTTCTGATGGCCCTTCGGGCCATAATGGCGTGTTTTTTTCCAACATTGGTACAAGTTCCTGTGCTAGGACGTAGGTAGGCCTACCGGCAGGCCCAACTCAACTGTGACATGGATTATTTTATTGTTTAGCCCTTACTTTTGCCCTATAGGCCTACCGCAGATCTATGATTGAAACACACCCCCACCACCCCTGCAATGCTTGCATGAAGCCCCTGTTGAGCATGTTGAGTGAGTGAGAGAGTGGAAAGTCATGATGAACAGAAAGTGACAGCATCAATCCATCATCAGCACAGGCCACAGAGCGTCAGAGCGTCAGCAGCAGCAGCAGCAGTGCACAGCACACAGAGCAGTTGATTAGACCAGACTGCAACAGCTAGATTGCAGGAATTTTTAAGCAGCTACTTAACAACACCTTGTGATCATCTTAATATTTTGTTATTTGTTTTATTTTGTCAAAAAGCTGTGCTCTTCTTTTCAGCTTGAAATGGGGAAACCCTTTTGCAGGAGACAAGCAAATGACGTCTCATGGAAATCCTCTCTAGAACTATTTATTTTGTTCCTGCGCCAGGATTCAGTCAAAATATAGTGCATAACGACGATGATACATTGTCCATTCCGAAAGTTACATTGGCCAACAAGGCAGTATCTACCATTCTGCATATACGTTCCTTTGAAAGGAAGCAAAACCCATGGAGAATCACTTTCATGTGAATATTTTGTCGGCGTGCAAGACGTGGTGGTGAAGCGGCCTTCCACTACTAATTTTTAACATTCATCATCAGGGCAGGCGAACAATTACATGTACCAGTGTGAGGGCGCTGCTGTTGCCTTCCCTTCTCCCGCCCGTCCCACGCCCTTCAGCAGGTTCAGCACGCATAATTATGAGAACACAATATCAGAACAATGCTTTCTGTGAGACCGGACATTGTTGGTAAAGGAATAAGACAGGGTTTCTGCTTTTTTGCGGGCGTCTCTGTTTCTTGCACTCCAAGCGGCAAACCAACAAACTAAAGGTGGTGAATCCTTAAACTGACCCATTCGTAGAAGCCAGCCCTGTCGATCTGCAGATGTGGTGAAATCGGAGCACTGTCACATTTTTCCGCTGACCAAAATCTCCCTTTCTGATTCTTTTTATTTGTTGCCACTCATCTGGCAAAATTCCGCCGAAAACTATTCGTCGTTGCTGTGGGTGGGATCCTTCTGAACAGGTATGATTGGCACAAGAAGAGCAGTTGATTGGCAACCGCATTTTTTTGAGGCAGCATGCAGAGCACTGAGTCTGTGAGCATGCTGAGCTGCTGCATGCAGCAACGCATGCATGCACACTGATGCATGGATGGTCGTTCGTTTCGGCCGTTTATCACGTGTACGTGTGTGTACATGTATTGTAGGCCTATCAGCGGCGCGGTAGGCCTACCATGCTATACCGTAGCGTAGCCGTAGCCTGAGGCCTAGCCTACCGGTTGGGTCATGCTACCTACTGTTCATTCCAAATCCCCTTGGCGCGAGGTTTTCGGCCGATATCTCCTCAACGGCTGGGCCAAATTCAACATACCATACGTCAATAAACTTGTCTTTCTTGCCGGTATCTTTCTGCTATCTTCATTTTTTGCGTAAGGCCTGCATAACAGATCTCTTTCTCAAAACCCATTTCATTTCGCGATGCTGTTCAGTGCAGTTTACACGTGCGCGATGCATTGCGTCATTTCAAAATGGCCGCCATTTCGGCCGTCAGCACAAACGGTGATTTGTGAAACAACTTTTTTCTGTCACGTTTTTCGGGAAATTGACTGTGATGATGGCTGT